>JAODAL010027895.1:0-54202 GCA_025379985.1 Phyllomedusa bahiana
CTATTCCGACGGGTTAAATCGGAACGCCGTACAAACCATCAAGAAAATAGGAAAATGTGTCAAGGGAACCTGGAAGCGAGCATGCAGTATTATTTTTTTTACGTGTAAACATTGGGTAATTGTTTACCATAAAATCTTTGGGGCCATTAAGGACATAAAAAGGGGG
Source organism: Phyllomedusa bahiana (assembly GCA_025379985.1). NCBI lineage: Eukaryota > Metazoa > Chordata > Amphibia > Anura > Hylidae > Phyllomedusa > Phyllomedusa bahiana. Next base: position 167 of record JAODAL010027895.1, read on the forward strand.
CAGAGACAATAGTGCTCTGTACCCTCTTATCTTGGGTCCCAGCGTATAGAGGTGCTGCGGGAATTTATCGTCATTATCCCTGGCAGCACTTGAGCTAAGTATCAGTTTATTCATCTAATTTTGAAGTACATGTGTGTTGTGATAATAAGCGTTGTATATAGCGTATTCTTTTTCCACGTGAGAAAAATTTTTGAATCCCCTGATGAACCCTAGAATTGTAGGGGGGAAACGCTCGGGATAGCTGGGATTAAAGGTGTTTATACACGCATGTAGTGAAAATTGTCTGTCTTTAAAGGGAGCCGCTCTTTATAGGGCGATTACTCCACGGCAGATAGTGCACAGTATGCTGTAACATCTAGGTATGTAGTGGTAATGTATAGGGTTTAGATTTTAATATTTTTTAAAAAAAGATAAGTAAAAGTAAGTTTAACAGGGATTATTATTTGCAGTGATATATTGGTATAAATCCTCTGTTCATATAGAATTTGTAGTATTTCTTGTGAAACACCTGTGGGATCGATATAGTCACTGCACCCATGGATATAATCCTCAAAGGGGTGTAGTTTCAAATATGTTTTTTTTTTTAGGGTGATATTAAGTTTTAACACCTTAAGGCATACTTGCCAACTTTTGAAAGTGGGCATCAGCGGCATCCCAAAAATTTGCATGACCATGCCCTGCTGTTGGTGAGCCACACCTCCTTCACAAAAACACACCCACTCCACCTAACTGTGTAACGGCTCTGGAAGAAATCTAAATTAGGGTTTTGTTGTCACCCAGCTTTTCTGGATTTTGGATAGCCTATTCAGTATCCAGAAGAGTTGGGAGATCCCGCAAAACTGTTCCTGAACCTCAAACATTACACTGCAACCAATATTTCCACCATTGAGTGATTATATAGTGGTAGGTAACAGTGTACACAGGTTCTGCAGACATTTAAGTGACTATATTGCAGTTACATCTATGGACTCACTGGAGAAATCTTCTGTGACTGTAACTTTTCTTTTTCCCTTTTCTTCTCCACCTTGTCCAGACCGCCATGATGACTTCTCCTGGCCACAACTCGTCCCTACAAAATTTACCACACAAACATCTTAGAATTCTATTTTTTTCAGCACTTTCCTACCTGTGGCCACCTCTGTATAAATTCCACATGAGGTGATAGGTGGGGAGTTTATGGGGTGTTAAGTGCAGGTGGAAAGGCTATGGGGTGATAGGTGGAGGTGAGAGGACTATGAGGTATTAGGTGGAGAGGTTATGGGGTGATGGAGGGGTTGTATGTGTTATACACTAGGATGCATAACACAATGGTGGGGAGTGGTGAGAAAGAGGAGTACAGAGCACAGTATACAATCTCTTTGGTTGGGCAGAGGACCCTCCCCGGGGAGATTGTACAGGGGCTGTGCTCTGTACCCCTCAGAATCATATTGTGCAGGTTGAAATTTGTACTCTGCAGCCCCAGAAGATTAACCACAGGCACGACCTTCATGGGCTGCAGCAGATGGAGTTTAGGACTGTCATGTTTTATTTTTTTAATGTTCTTATATTCATACAGATCTCCCCTTTGGACTATGTCGGACTCATTGGATTTGCAGCCCAAAATTGGTTTGTTTTTTTTAAATAAAAGGTAAAAGAGGGTGATGTTTGGAGGTTTTTTTAAACCCCCTTAAGGACCCGGAGTAGGTCGTCCCGGGGCCCTTAAGGGGCATTGCAGGGAGACACTCCGCGCCCCCCCCAGTCAGCCGGGGGGTTTAGCGCCCCGGGCCCATTTCGTGCAAACAGGTAGCGCCCCTGCCAGCGTTTTTAAACCCTTCAGAGCAGCGGCAAAAATGGCCGCGGTGTCTGAATGAATAAAGATCGTGCCACGCACCGATTTCAGGGTGACGCGCCGCTGGGGATAGCTGCACAATCCGAACAGGGACGGGCACGGGGGCCCTTTGGGAAAGGGCCCCCGTCACCCCCAAAGTCGGTTTTGCCCCATTTGCCCGCAGACAGAAGGGGGGAAAAAACGCCATTTGGTCATTCTAATGCATTGTTTTGCAATGCATTTAGTTAAAAAAGTTAAATCACTCCCTTTTCCCCATTTTACAAATAAAAAAAATAAAAATAAAAAGTTAAATATTTGGATTGCCGTGCCCTGAAAAAGTCCGATCAAAAAATATAACATTTTTTCCCCTTTACACTGAACCCCATAGAAGAAAAAAAATTTCCAAACCCCAAAAATTGCTTTTTTTGGTAATTTTATCACAAAAAAAAATTGAAATAAAAGTGATCAAAAAGTTCATGATTCCAAAGCTAGCGAAAAAAAGTAATGTCACCCCGAAAAAAAAATGCACCCTACGGGAGCCCGTAGGTGTAGTACACAAATTTTTCAAAAATAGAAAAGTTTGGAATTTTTTTTTCGGTCCCAAAAACCCCCAAAACAGAAATTTACATGTTTGTTTTGTCGGAGGGTTTACAATGAAATCAGATAAACATTTTTTTGACTGAAGATTAAAACCCGTAAAAGAAAACCCCCGAAAAACATGGAGAAAACGTTTATTTTACTTTTTGCCCCCTTTGGAATTTTTTTGGGGTTTCCCCCATATATCTTAGGACAGTGAAAAAAACCTTGAAGTACATTTGCCCCACAAAATAAAACCCCTCATATGTCTATGTGGGAAAAAAAAAAAAGTTATGGTGTGGGAAGGCGAGGGGGGAAAAAAAACGAACGCGGTTTCAAAAACAAAAAAAGCCCCGGGTTTTCCTTAAAGGGGTTAATGAAAGGGTTTTTGTGTAATTTGTTTCTGTTTTTTTTTTTCATTTAATTTCAGTTTTTTAATGGGGGCTCTGACGCCTCTTTAAATTTCTAGTGCTCAACTTTTGTCAGCCCCGCAGTAGTTTTTGTCACCCCAAGCTGACACTAACCCGTGTCACTATTAACCCAATAACACTAGGGGGGATGGGGAAGAGCCAAATTACTGTCAGAAATGGACCCTCTAATTTTTGGGTTGTCCATTTTTGGGGTGTCGGGGGTTTTGGTTTTTTTTGACGAAGAGACCAGGTAAATGGACCTTCCCCTTTGATAGTATAGGCTGCGATGCGTTTTTAACCCTTTGGGGTTATGGAAAATGGGGGACCCCCCTTGTTTATTTTTTTCAAAAATCTTTATTTATTGAAATCCTGAAAAGGGAACCCCGTAATCATACGTGGATGCCCCGTTTTGATTTCGTTAAATAAATACATTTTCGGAAAAAAAAAAAATGGGTACCCTTATTTTTCCCAAAAACCGAAAGGGAAAAAACCGACATGAACCTGATATTAGAATGGGAAGAACCCTCATTTCCGTTCTTTCCTTGTAAAAAAACCACCCTTTAGTTGCTCAGAAACAGACCCCCAAAATTTTAGGGCCGCTTTTAAGTTACCGGCTCTTCCCAGTACCCCTGGGGTGTTGGATACTTAGTTAATAGTGACATGGGGTTAGTGTCAGCCTTGGGCAACAAGAAACACCGCTGGCTGACACCAAGCTCGAGCGATAGTAACCTTTTACTTAAATAAACACTTCCCAACATCAGCCATCTTTAACTATTATATTTGAGAAAAATAGATCCAAGGTTGATCTGACGTCGCCCAAATTCAAAATCTGAAGTTGTCTAAATGGGAACCTGTAAATAAACGTTTACAACAATAAATATATCTGGGTAAATTCAGCTTTCCATGATAGAAATATCAACCTTCGGGGGATGGGGTGTCACCCAGCTTTCCTGGATCCCTGAATAGGCTATTGCCATGGGCAATCATCAGTCATCCTTTTGCAGCCCTGTTCCCTCCTGCCCTCTGCGACCACCAGAGAAAGACCGCAGGGGCAGGAGACAGGAGACAGGAGCAAGATACAGGAGACAACTTCTGCCACCTGCGGCCTGTATCCTGCCCCCTGCGACTGCCAGAGACAGACTGCAACTAGTAGGAGACAGAAACAAGGGACAGAAGATAAGAGGGAAACTTCTGTCCCCTGCGGTCTGTGCTCAGCCCACTGCAGCCACTGGAGACCGCCCACAGGGGGGCTGGCGACAGGGCCCAGAGGCCAACTTCCACCCCAGTCCACACTTAAACACATACACTCCTCCCTCACACATTCACACACCCACCCCTCCCCCCCACACTCAAACACACCCCTCTCCCACACACTCAAACACAAACATCCCTCACCCGCACATTCAAACATATACCCCTCCCCCACACATTCAAACACATACACCTCCCCCACCACACTCAGACAACCTCAGTCACCCCCCCACACAACCCTTTTCACACATCAAACACACACACCAGTAACCACCCCACCACTCCCACACACACCCCTCTTGATGCTGCCCTGATGCCGATTATAATATACAAAGAACCCCTGGCAGCTGTTCAGCTGTAGGAAATTTAACCAAACACTTTGAGAGGGCAGGAAAATTTCCCCCATTTTTCCGAACAACTCCCGCCCAACTCAGGAGGGTTGGTTAAGTAAGGTTTTCGCAGACCTGAAGTGGTGCCTGAAGAAAATTTGTAATGAAAATGAGAACCCAGATTCCAATAGGTGCTCCTTCGGTCCTCCTACTCTGGGGCTTGTGGTTGAACTAAATAGCGCACTAGGGCCACATATGGGATATTTCTAAAAATGGCACAATCTGGGGAATCAATGATGAGTTTTCATTTCCCCGGGGCACATCTACCGTGTTCCAGTGAATAATGGATTAAAGTTGAAAAACTGCAAAAAAAAAGTGACATTTTGAAATTTCACCTCCACTTTGCTTTCATTTCTGTGAAACACCTAATAAACTTCCTAATTGCTGTTTTGAGTACTTTAAGGGGTGTGGTTTCTTATATGGATTCATTTATGGGGGGTATTTAACATACCACATTAGAACTGGACTGGACTTTAAAAATATCAATGTTGCAAATTCTTTTGAAAATGTGAAAAATTACTACTAAATTTCTAAGCCCCCTAATGTCGTAAAAGAAAATAAAATTAAAAAAACTATGTCAACCTACGGTAGACATAGGGTAGATGCTAGCTATAAACTATTTTGAGTGAAATAACTATCTGTCTTACACGCAGAAATTTTTTGTTTGAAAATTTTTCTAAATGTTCACAATAATTTGATATTTTTCACAAATAAGCAAGGATTTTATGGACCAAAATATCTTACTAACTTAAAGCACAATGTGTCTGAAGAAAATATTCTCTGAATCACATGGATAAGTAAAAGTGTCAAAAAGTTATTCTCACATAAAATGTCACATGTCAGATTCCAAAACCGCTCTTTAAGCCCAGGGTGCACAAAATGTTTCCCTGGGGGAACACACTGGAGGTTAATGAATTCTGCAGAGATCAGGCATTAGGGAGGAACGATGTGCTGAGGTGTAGATTCTAGGCCTACTACACCAGAAGCATGGGAGAGGGCAGCGGCCTTGATGTTCTTATCAGCAGGTCTTTAGTGGATCAGGAAATTGTATCTAGAAAAGAAAAGGGACCATCTATTTAGACGCTGGGCAATTTGTAGATAAACTAGATTTTTATGGTCCATATAGGTGTTGATCAGATGACAAGTCGCTTCCAGCAGATGGTGGCACTCTTCCAAGGCCAACTTAATGGCCAGTAATTTTTGATCCCCAATGGTGTAGTTTATCTCTTGGCGAGAAGCTCTTGGAGAAAAACCCACATATTACTGGACTAGATGTAAATATAAAACATAACTTTTACTAGATGGAATAAAATCTGTTTAATTCAAAAAAATATATCCAGAAAAATATAGGCTGTATAAGGACAAAATCCAGGTGTGTGGTCACTATCCCTGAGAAGCCCTATACTAGTGTCTACCTAACAATATACAGAAAACATTGTCCTAATAAGGACGTCCTGTCCGGAACCTTGGACTAATAAGCCCTAATACGCCTTGGAATTTGTCCTTGTACAGAATATATTTTTCTGGATATACTTTTTTTAATTAAACGGGTTTTATTCTATCTAGTAAAAGTTATGTTTTATATTTTCGTCTAGTCGAGTGATTTGTGCTATAATTATCTTGACAATTTTTTTTGTGGGCCTGGAGTGCCCAAACTATCTCCTTGTATTTATTTTTTAGAAAAACCCACATGTAAGAGTTTTACCCATAGTGGTTTTCTGAGTAAGGACTTCTCCAGCTCTCAGAGAGGAGGTGTCGACCTCAAGGAAGAAGGTTTTCTCCGGGTCAGGATGAAACAGAATAGGTGCGGAGATAAACGTGGGAAAAGGTTTCCTCTGTTTCAGGTAGTCAAAGCGATCCCGCTACAAAGCCCCTTACCGGCATCAGGACATACTCATACGTCATATATCAGTAAGGGATTACATTTTACTGAGCCCTAGGGAGCAGGGACACACATGCTGGCCGACAGGAGAACAGCAGGGAGCGAGGAGAGGTGAGTATTGATGCGGAGATCAAGTATTGTGAGTGCGACCACGTCCTGATGTGTAGAAGAGAGACACGAGAGTGCTCGCGACCCACCATGCGGGCAATGGGGGCACCATGTATATGCACTTCTCATTTAATATAAGAAATATACTGCATAGTTTAAGCAATATCCCTGAAAAAAAGAACTGTGAAGGGGCTGTCCAACCTTTCAAAATTTATGCTCTATCCTTAGTATAGGCCATCAATATAAAATTGATGAGAGCAATAATTAGCTGATTGATGGGGCTGCGGCTTTGCAGCTTATTCAATGTTTGTATCTATTTTAGTGTTGTTTGTATTTGCTGTATATTTCATTGTGGTGATGCAAGGTATATCTGTGAAGTCCTGTTTACTTGAATTGGACAATGCTACAATACCTTATATTGAGGCTACTAAAAGTCAAACATTTTCAAGTACAAACAGCACTGAAACAGATGTAGACATTAAAGAGGCTGCAGTACTTTTTCAAACACTTTGTACCCTGTAATCAGCTGGTTGTCAGGGGACCAGGAATTGAACCAATTTAATATGTATGGCCTATCTTGAGGAAAGGGAATTGATTTTAAGAGGCAGGATAACCCCTTTAAGAAATAAGTATATGGGAGAATTTTTTTTTAACAATCTGCTTTCTACAATGTAAATATTACTGAACTGTATTTATGCAGTAATGGTAAGTAGACAATTAATAATTTGCAGAGTATTATGGTGATACTGGACAGTAGTCTTAATTATAAACAAGTGAATAACCCACAAACTACTAACACAGAAAGTAATGTTTTTATATGTGTATTTTATTGGTATCCCTGTCCTTAGGTCAATAGCTTATGCTCTAGAGAACATAACAATACTATGTGTTTAATTTTTATAAAGTGATGTGTGCTCTGCTAGATAGCCTTGGATGAAGTCCAAGTAAAGTACATTTACAATTTTTGCTAACTAGGCCTATTAGATGCAAGAACCATAGACCACCCATAGTGTAAAGAATATCCAACATGTTTTATTGGCAAACAGAATTTATTCATAACGCAGCAATAATTGTTATAAATTGTAGAGGGGCCAACAAAGAGAGAACTTGCAGAGCATTGTCTTAATAATAGCTGTTCACCATATTTTTATGTGTAGACAAGTCCTTTCAGAAAGTAGCATTTATAAAGTTACAGTAACATTGTTGAAATCCATGAAAAAACAAAGGATATTATGTTATATTATGTAATGTTATCTTGTTAAAGGGCTTTTCAAGTAATGGACATGAATAAAAGATCTTAAAGATAAGATAAATTTGGGACAACGGGCACTAACATTTATGACTGACTTTAGCATTGACACAAATCCTTGGTACCACAACAGTATAGTACTTCAGACCTGGTGTAGTAACATCCTGATTGTCTTTAGGGTTCTTATGCCAATTCACCTATATTAAAGTATCACTCTTTTACTCTAAATACATCCAAAATTCTGTGAAGATTAATTTCTTACCATATTCTTATGGCAGTCGGAACGCTGTTTTCTGATTGACTGCTACTAACCACTGTATAGATAGCTATATGAAACAATTCTGGATACCTGTTGCCAACACAAAGTGAAAGCTAAGGAATTTACTGAATACTGTTTATGCATAACATAGGCTCCCTAAATAACATAAGTTGCATATTTAGCATGATTAAAAAAACAAAAAACTGTTTATCAAGTTCACCTAAGGGGAAAAAGGTGTGTATGAAAGGAAGGAACATAGGTGAAAGTTAGAACTTTGTTTCCCCCTATTAATCTAGAGAAAGGTAAAAAAAAAATCCAAAAGCTCATGAGTCCTAGCAGGAAAAGTTTGACAACCAGACTCATGAATTTTACATATTAATATACAAGCTGATGTTATTTTGGTATAAGAAATCCTTTAAGACACTGTTCACATCACCTTTTGGTCCCATTTGGTGGCCTCCAATGCAGGTATCTCCCAGGGTACTTATAAAAAGGATGGACAAAATGGCACATCCATAGGAAATAATGGGGAAAACATAGTCTTATTTAGTTGACTGTTCTTTTATATGTGGTACAGAAAGCACATACATTCAGGCGGTAGAGCAAACATAGTCCAAATAAGTCCAATAACATGTATGAGTGGGGCTGTGTCTTTTCAGCCCGATATCCAGCGCAGCCTCATTTGCTACATTTTTAACCCCTTAAGCCGAACGCCTGAAAAGTAGTTAATGACCAGAACATTTTTTTAGTTTTGGCCTCCTTGCGTTTAAACAGTTGTAACTTTTTTATTTTTTCAATGACGCAGTTGGATGAGGCCTCGTTTTATTCGAGACAAGTTGTACTTTATAAGGGAATAGTTTAAGTACACTTATAAATAATTGCATTATTTTTTTTTTTTTTTACAAAAATTTTTTATTTAATTTTTTTTTACACCATTCACATTTCACACTTAATAACTGTTAGATTAATTCTACAGTTATTACGGTCGTGTGGATACCAAATATGTGTAGGTTTTTTTGTGGTGTAATTTATGTACAATTATTTTTTATTAAATATTTATTTTTATTTAATTATTTATTTTATTATTCTTTTTTTTTACACTTTTTATGGTTTTTATTGTACTTTTTTTTGACTCCCATGAAGGGAGAACTGTTAACAATTCTTTTTTTTTTTTCACTTAGTAATGTATTAGCATATTCATATATGCCTATACATGCTAACTGTGTCAGTCTGACACAGGCAGTGTTATGGACAGCACACAGTGCATCCTAATCACTGCGTCTTACACAGACAACTCTGGGGCCATGCTAGGTCCCCAGAGCTGACTGTGCAGCCGGTCCCTGAGCTCTGTCGGGTGACCGGGCGTTCCGATCACCCGACAGAGCAGGGGAACCCTTTGATTGCGCTGCGGTAACGCACCGCCGCAATCAAAGGGTTAAAGCATCGGGTTGCGGAGGTTTCCTCCGCTCCCCGATGCCTGCAGGAGATGCTCTGAGATCGGGGCTGTAAAGTTCAGCCCCGATCCTAGCGCAGCTGTGGCGCCGGGCGCCGCAAACCCCGATGTCTGCAGCGACGTCAAAAGACATCGCTGCAGACGAACGACCCGCACCGGCCGCCGTCAAAAGACGGTGCGCGGTCGTTAAGGGGTTAAATGGCCCGTACGCCTATATCAGGCGCATTACAAAGCGCAAGAGGCACTTTGTAATGCGCCTGATTTCGGGGTGGAGGGGGGGGAGTGCACTAGAAGCGTACAAAGCTATAGATTTATAGCTTTGTTACGTCCTTTCTAGGCGCATTACTGCTGGAACAGGCAGGGGCGTTGCTAGGGTCCTAAAACATTCGGGGCACGGCCTTTTGTTAGTGGCGAGTGTAAGGAACAGTCGCTGTCTGCCATGCATAGAGTGGGCTTAGCGCATGAGCCCGTTTTATACATCCTTCATGCCATTTAGATGTTCAGGGACATCCATATGCATGAAGGGGATAATTAAACCCCGCCGCTAGCTTCCAGCAGCAGAGACTCTGCTCTTGACTCCCTTACTGATGGTCTCTCAGACAACATACCCCATCCTCCCAGCCCACGGCCTACAGCATTGTCCCCTCATTTTCTTCCCAAATTTGGGGGCACAAAAGTGCCTCTTATAGTCTGAACAATCCGGTATATGTGGTGATGTAGTTTAACTCCTAAATAACACAGCTGTTTTCCATTTTTTTTCTTCTAATAGCCATATCTTTTTTCATTGGTGCTGTTCTGAGGCTCATGGGACTTTTTGGTTGCTTTTTATTCAATTTCTTGCACAGTGGGATGAACAAAAAATGTTTTTATTTTTGTAGCAGTGTTCATGGAGGGGGTAAAATATCAGTTTTATAGCACAGGGTTTATACGCACACAGAGATGCCAAATATGTGTACTTTTTTTTTAAATTTTTCATTGACAAGCATTTGTAATGGGGAAAAGCTTATATATGTGTTTTTTGTGGTTTTTTTTCACTTTTTACTTGCTTGACCACTTTAATACATCAGACTTATCTCACTGCAGATGGACACCTACTCAGCTGTTACGCACAGGGACAGTATTTACACAAATGCAACACACAGATAAATATTGGACATGTGTATATACTGTTCCTGTGTGTATATTACAGTATATATTTATATACACACTACACCACTATATACACACATGTACTTCACACAGGGATTAGTTAAATACATGTATAATACTTATCTGGGTTACATTTGAGTATATACTGTCCCTGTGTGAAGTACATGTGTCTGTGTATTTTATATGTATACATATAGGGTGTAGTGTGTATATAAAATAATATACTGCAATATACACACAGGAACAGTATATACATTGTCCAATATTTATCTGTGTATTACATTTTGTATATACTGTCCCTTTGTGGATGTATAAAACTAATATACTGTACCTCTGTGACACAGGTCCAGTATATGAGCATAGACATGTGAGGTGGGGCATAGCGCTCCATCCTGCCTCAGGACATACCTTATGCAGGGTCACTGGGGTCCTAGAAGCTCCTGGGCTGTTTAGGCAGCTCTGGAAGACTTGAGGAAACCAGAGCGAGTTCTGGTTTCCATAGTGATGGGGCCGACGATCTGCTGCAGGAGCCGGCAGGAGGAGGCAGGGAACCTTGCTGTCGGTGCTGTAGCTCCAGGGGAGGGCTGTACAGGGAGCACATAAGAGGAGGGGCTGCTCTCACTGCTCCCTGAGAGTGCTGAGGCTCTGGAGGTGGGCGGAGCTTCTCACTGCAGCGAGCAGAGAGAGTTAGGAGACTATTCATTCGGGGCAGAAGGCTTTACATCCGGGGTTTCTGCCCCGAATGATCCTGCCTAGCGATGCCCCTGGGAACAGGTAAACCACTTTCAAAATGGTATACCTGAGCCAGAAATGTCATTCAAGCGCTAGAATGCGCCTGATTCATGACTCTCTGTAGAGCGGGTTCATAAATCAGGCGCATTCTATACTAATATTATACGCACGAAATTTGCCATTTAAATGTCAAATTTAATACATGCCGCCCTAGGTGTGCATTAGTGTTCCTTATAGAGTCACTGTGGTATCCATTGAAATTATTTTTTTAAGTACCATGATGGATACCTATGACAGAGGCCCCTGAACAGGAACCAAATGTGATGTGACCACAAGGCCTAAACCTTTAACTCTTACTGCTGTGACCAGCTCTTGAAGTGACAATTTCAGTAGGGTGGTGCCATATGGCCTACAATTCAAATCTCAGTTATTTAAAAACTTGAAATCAATCCTAGGTTATAATGTAAATGTTCTAGTTTTTATGCTAATCAAGCTGAAAGAGTCCCAGGACACATTTTATATAAAGTAATTGCAATTCCATAATCTGTCATCTTAATCTGATTATCAGAATTGTATCGGATATTCTTATAATAAAAATATATTAGGAATTGTTATGAGTACACTCCACTTACTGTATGTTAAGGAATGAAGTTTGAACTTCAAAGTTATATAGGGTTTAAAAAGTAAAGGTGCCCATGTACTATGCAATCCCCTTCCCAGTCATTAAAATCCCTCATGTACTACTCACTTCTCTTCCACATGATTAGATCCCACACTTCTATCCACTGGTAAATTTAACCACTATGATCCCACTTGTACTTTTCCCTGTACTATTAATATCCCTGCCAAAATCATTGCATCCCATGTATCCTGCCTTTCTGCAGCCAACTGAGTCAGAAGCTGCAAACTTGCTATTAATGAAGACTTACAGTCAAATCTTCAGAACCTTAGCATGGCCCATACGAGCAGAAAACTGGAGACTATGAAGATGCAGAGTTGAAGTGGGTGCTAGGTGCCAAAAAGCCACCTCATCAGCCATGATCAGGAGTTGTCAGTGTGATGGGATATTGAGCAGGAGCAGTACTTCCCAGAATTCAACAGTGGCTGTGCACAGATGAGAGATGTTGGGATGAAGAGAGTCTGTTGCAGTGGCTTCCTCTTGTTCAGGATGAGTCACACAAAATCCAAGTCAGTGTGATCACCAGAATTAATGAGTGAAGCAGCTTCTATGACACAAGCAGATACTATGACACGGATAAGGATATGGTGACTGACAAGTATTAATAAAGTCAATTTTACAATTCTCTGCAAAGATAATTATTATAAACAGTTGTTATGCTACATTAACTTTATATACATATACATATTTACATATACACATACTAAAACATAACAAAAATAAGCTGCTTAATATCAAGCACAACTTGTGTCAGGGCTAGACGGCGCTCAGCCTGCAGGGAGCAACAGTCTGCAGCAGCTGGTTTGCGACCGCGCCCTGATAGACAGGCTGCTGGTAGCTGTGTGAGTGACAGAGACCTAGCCACTCTGGACAGGGGGTGTGTCGCAGCAGCCAATGGCAGGACCCAGAGGCCGCTCCAATCAGCTACAGGGGCGGTATCCGGGAACCACATTTAAACTCCCTGCTGGCTGAGTGCGGCGCCTGTGATATTTCCTGTCTGCCCTATTTTCCTGCGATTCGTTTGTTCTTGCTTTACTTGTGTACCAGACCTCTGCTTGCTTACTGACCTCGGCTTGTCCTCTGATTTTGTACCGCGCTCCCGTTCGTGTTTTGACCTCGGCTTGTTTACTGTTTCCTCTGGTTCCTATTTGTGGCTTGGCGTTCCTGATTTGTTATCAACCCGGACTGTCTGACTATTCCTCCTCCTGATGGCCCCAGCACTCTAGCAGTGCAGGGACTGTCGCCCAGTTGGCGTCTGCCGCCTAGGGCAACACGTCAAGTAGGCAGGGACAGTGGGCTGGGTTCCAGTTAGGGCTCATGGTACTCCTCTTGACGTGACATTATCGCAGGCCAGACCGTTACTGCTCTCCACTTACTATGAGCAGATGCAGGGGCTTACCCAGCTAGTTTAAGATCTGATGCTGTGGGTACAACAGCAGGAAACTTCCCCAAGTCTGTCCCTGTACTACCTCCCCCTCCTGTGGAGCCCCTATCCAGTTGCCTGACAGGTTCTCAGGCAACCTGAGATCCTTTCTGAAATTTAGGAAGGAATGTCGCCTGTATTTCAGGCTCCGCCCACGTAAGTCAATGAGGAGCAGAGAGTGGGAATAGTTATGTCCCTACTTCAGGGTCCCCCCCAGGAGTGGGCATTTTCTTTACCACCTGATTCGTCAGAACTGTCTTCCGTGGACAGGTTATTTGGATTCTTAGGCATACTTTTTGATGACTCTGACAGGGAAGCTGTAGCCGAGGCTCAGTTGACCACCTTGAGGCAGGGTAAAAGGACTGTGGAGGAGTATTGCTCCGAATTTCGTCGCTGGAGTGTTCCATCTGGGTGGAATGACCCAGCTCTTAGATGCCAGTTTAGATTAGGGTTAGACAACCATGTGAAGGATATGTTGATGGCTTACCCTCAAGCCGTTTGACTGGACTGACGTTTTAGGGAGAGATGTGGGGAAAAGGCTCCTCCTCCGGTGGTCCACCAAATGGTCACCTCTACACCCGTTGTTTCCGATAGAAACCCAGAGGAGCCCATGCAAGTGGGGGCTTCTTCTGCAACTTCTGCTACTGACCGTAGGACTTCTCGTCGTACCCAGGGTTTAATGCTCTACTGGGCGAAGGGCAGGGATCCGGGAGTGCTCCAAAAGGGGAAGACCAGGTCAGAACCCGTGCAGGGTTTTTTCAGGGGGTCACCTGGGGTGAACAGGAATTTTCATTGACCCAAAAAGTTGCGCTCCCAGTTAAGTTTCCATACTTTCTCTGTAAATTCTGGGAATGATTTTTTTTATTCGGGTCAGTTTCCAATTTTTTGTAGAGCGTCTTTCCCCAACTCTGGGCCTACCTTGGAGGCCTCTATCTGATTCCCTGCAGGTTGTCGCTATTGACTCTACTCCACTAGCAAAGGGCACTATCCAACATTGTACTCATGAGCTCGAGATGTTGGTAGGATCCATACATACTAAAAAGTGTATTCTGTGGATGGGAGGGGCTTCCCGTTGATGTGGTTTTGGGTCTGCCCTGGCTTCAGATACATAACCAAGGGTTTGACTGGAATTCAGGAGAAGTGGGGACAACAGTGTTTTTTACAATTCCCCATCAACTGGGCATACGAGGTGGAGCAGATTCCTGATTTTATTCTGACTTTTCGAATTTTTTTCTCAGAAAAAGTTGGAGATACTAATTTCCCCATAGACTTATACTGTGCCATTGATCATGCCCCGGGGTGAAGTTTCCTAAAGGGGGGATATTAATTCTCCCGGGCCCCAGAGACTAGATGAAGCATATATTGCAGAAAAGCTTACAAAGGGGCATATCCCACCTTCGTTCCCCAAGGGTGCAGCTTTTTTTTTTGTGGGAAAAGGGGTGGAGTCTCTTCCCTGCAATTTAAAAACCTGAAAATGAAAATTAAAAGTGAAAAACCATACCCTTTTACCCTTTATTTCCGTCGTTCAATCAAATCCAGGGAGAGAAGGGGATCCCTTGGGTTCCGGCCTTTTTTCCCCCGGGGCCCACACAGTTCCACGTTTTCAAAATTACTATCTTTAAATTTTTTTGAATTTTTCTATTTTTCGGCCGTTGATGACATGACAAAAGGGGGTAAGGCTAGTAACGGCAAAACTGAGGGGGAGAGGGAAGAGAACTAAGCACTGTTTTGTAAAAGCTCCTGTTTTGATTCAAAAGGGTCAAAAAAACCCTTTTCGTCAAGGGTTTATGCTTCCCGGTTTCAGGGGGAGCCTGTCACAGGGGTACTTTCTAGACTAATCTTCCCCCTAGTGCCTTCGTTCCCGTAAATTTTAATTGGCTGAAAGGAAATTTTGACGTTGGGAATCGGGGAAATTTTTGGCTATTAAGTGGGCCTTTGAAGAATGGCCCACTTTTCCCCGAAGGGGCCCCGCACAAATCCTGGTTCTCACTATCATAAAAACCCTTAGCTTTTTAGGAATCAAAAAAGGGTTTAATCCACGCAGACCGTTTGGGATTTTTTTTACCGCTTAAAAATTTGTGTTACTTACAAAGGGTTCTAAAAATATTAAAGCGTGCGTATCTAAAGCTTCTTGCCAGCCCCGGGTCCTAGGGGGATCCGGCCCCTTTTTGCCCCAAAGGGGACTGTTGTCTCAGCTATATCCCCGATTTAGCCATGGAGACCCACCAGTATATGAACCTGCCAATTGTCCTGTTTCGAAGGTCTTTTTCCCCATTCAGCTCGGCTAGATTTTTAAAAAATTTCATATTTTTTTTTAGTGGCATCCTGATGTCTGGCACAAAAAAAACTGATTCTCATGCACTGGATGCCTTTTTTGCCCCGTGTGTCGAGGCCTATACACTTTTAATTTTGCGCTCGGGGGAAAGGGTTAAAAGAAATCTCCTCCTGGGGGAACTTTGCCCCTACCTGTACCTGAAATCGATGGACCCACATTTCCATGGACTTTATTTGATTCCTCCTTCGAGGGCAAAATGGTTATTTGGGTGGTAGTGGACCATTGGGGAAAAAAATCCATCTTTTTTCCTTTAAGGGGGTTTCCCGCGTCAAAAAATTTACTGAACTGTTTATCAAACTTTTTTTGTAAACTGGGGGTTTTTACCAAAATTGTTTTTTCAACAGAGGTTTAAATTGTGTCTGTTTTTGGAGAGTCCTTTGCGTCTGGGATCACCTGCCTTCTCCTCTCCCTTTCACCCAGGACTTAATGGCAGACATAGGGGTAAACCAAAGGTTTTCACAAAACTCCATTGTTATTCTCTGATCTGCAGGCAGATTGGGTAAAATATAACCGTTGACAGAGTTTGCCATTAAAATCAGGAAGTAGCTCGTCTGGGACCTCACCAATTTTTTGTAATTTTGGTATCCACCCAAGGGATCAAATTTTTTCCCGTGCTACTCGACCGCGGGGTGGATGTTATCATTAAAGATCGTGCACGTTTGGGGCCCCAAATTCAAAAAGAACTTGGGTTATACCCCGACTCCCGAAGAAAAATTTGAAGAAAACCCTCTTTGTTTTTAAAGGTTTGCTGTTGGGGATAAAGTATGGTTATCCACCCGAAATCTGCGATTGAAAGTTCCCTCTGGTAAACTCACGATGCGATTAGTAGGTTCATATGTGGTTCAGGAGGTGGTTAATACGGTGGCATATTATCTGAAATTGCCCTCTTCTCTCCGTATACACAACGTGTTTCATCATGCACTTCTTAAGAGGTACATTCAGCCTGTGACTCTGCCCTCTAGTCCTCCTCCTCCAGTTTGTATAGAGAGGGAGTTAGAATATGAAGTCGCCCGAATTTTGGATTCCTGTAAGGTCTAAAGGTCACTGCAGTACCTGGTCCATTGGAAGGGTTATGGTCCTGAGGGGAGATCATGGGTTCCGGCGAATTCCATCCATGCTGATCACCTGGTAAAGGAATTCCATGAGTCTCACCCGGACAAACCCAGACCAGGGAAGGGTCTAGTGGCCATTCCTAAAAGGGGGTGTACTGTCAGGGCTAGGCGGCGCTCAGCTTGCAGGGAGCAACAGTCTGCACCAGCTGATTTGTGACCCCACCCTGATAGACAGGCTTCTGAGAGTTTTGTGAGTGACAGAGAACCAGCCACTCCAGACAGGAGGCATGTCACACCAGCCAATGGGAGGACCCAGAAGCCCCTCCAATCAGCTACAGGGGCGGTATCCGGGAACCACATTTAAACTCCCTGCTGACTGAATGCTGTGCCTGCGATATTTCCTGGCTGCCCTGTTTTCCTGTGATTCATTTGTTCTTGCTTTACTTGTGTACCAGACCTCTGCTCGTTTACTGACCCTGGCTTGTCCTCTGATTTTGTAGATCGCTCACGTTCGTGTTTTGACCTCGGCTTGTTTACGTTTTCCTCTTTGGTTCTGATTTGTGGCTTGGCGTTTCTGATTTGGTATTGACCTGGACTGTCTGACCCTTCTTCCTCCTGAAGGCCCCAGCACTTTAGCAGCGCAGGGACTGTCGCCCAATTGGTGGCTTCTGCCTAGGGCAGCACATCAAGTAGGCAGGGACGGTGGGGTGGGTTCCACTTAGGGCTCACTGTACCCCTCTTGATGTGACAACTTGCCTTGATTAAATGCTAATGTGTTCACCAGTGGTGTCCTGATTCCATTTCATTAGGTTTGGGTTGCCCTTGGTTTATTCCATGTGGTGAAAAATAAAACCATACAGACCAATTATATAAAAAGATATATGCATGTTTTTCTCACTATCTGACATGAAATTAGAAAAAACCTTACCTGTTTTAGGTCAATTCAGATTACCAAAATTATTTACATTTGCCAAATCCCACAATAATGAAAAAGAGAGAGAGATAATTTTTAAGGCATCTATATTACTTTCTGCAAAGTCAAAAGTTTACAAACATCTTGTAACGGGTGAGCGGGTAAAGCGGGTAGTGGACCCACTGGACCACTGCCGGGCTTGCTCCGAGGGGCGCAACTAAGTGGCCATCGGGCATTGGTATCTTCACAGAGCCTTTGATGGTAAGGTTGGCTGACCCCAACAGCCACCAGGTGCTACCTCAGAGCAGTCCCCAGCAGTGGCAGCTGACCAGACAGGCCAGAAGTGCCAATGCTAGGCACCAACAGGATAAGGGACAGAGACAAAGCAGACTAGAAGTAAATATGTGCAGGTACAGAACAAACAGACAGACAGGACTAAACGGATGCCAAGCAAGAAGGTTAAATAGAAGCCAAAGTACAAAACAGACTGACTGGAAACAACACACAGAACAAGATCAGAGACTAAGGCTAGGACTCAGGCAACGGAACAAGGCATGACCAGGGCACAAACACAGGCAAGGAAACTCACAGACGTGGAAACAGGAACAGCATAAACAAGCTAGGAACTAAGGCATAACATGGCAAAGAAGCTCACAGACAAAGGTGCAGACAGACACATGGAAAACAACATGGAGACTAACCAAACATAGAGGATACCACAAGGACACAAACAAGAAGACAATACACAGGAACAACAGACTACACAAAGAGCCAACATGACACAACAACACAACAAGGATCAGGCAGGGAGTTTGAGGAGAAGCAGGCTTATAAACCCACAGGTGGAAGGGGATTGGCAGAGGACGCCCAACCCCGCTGCACACTTTTGGGAATAAAGGAAGGAAGATGTGGCCGCCGCCCTCTATATGAGCTACAAGGAAAAGGGCAGCAGCAAGATGGAGGACAGCATGGCCAGCAAGAGAAAGCCACACCGCAATCACAGTTGAGTAAGCAGCAGCTACAGGAGCGCTCACAGCGACACTGCAACAGGAACCAGATCTGCGATAGGAACATACGACTGCGTTGTTTCGTAGCAGAGGCCCACGCAAGGTAAAGGACAGGAATGTGGCAGGACCGTGACACATCTCATTAGTATTTGTTAGCTTTGCCCTTAAACCGTATGGCTTGGGTCAAATGTTTTGAATATCCTTCCACAAGCTTCTTACAATAGTTAGTAGGAAATTTGGCCCATTCCTCTTGACAGAACTGGTGTAACTGAGCCATGTTTGCAGGTCGCCTTGCTCACACCTGCCTTTTCAGCTTTGCCCATACATTTGCAATAGGATTGAGATCAGGGCTTTGTGATGGTCACTCCAAAACATTCACTTGGTTATCCTTCAGCCACTTTGTAACCAATTTGACAATACGCTTCAGGTCATTGTCAATTTGGAAGACCAATTTCCACCCAAGCTTTAACTTTCTGGCTGATGTATTGAAATGTTACTTCAGTATTGCCACATAATCTTCTTTCCTCATGAAGTCATCTATTTTGTGAAGTGCACCAGCCTCCTGCAGCAAAACAACCCCATAACATGATGCTGCCATCCCTGTGTTTCACAGTTGAAATGGTGTTCTTAGGCTTCCAAGCTTCTGCCTTTTTCCTCCAAATGTAACAATAGTCATTATGGCTAAACAGTTAAATTTTAGTTTCGTCAGACCACAGGACATGTCTCCAAAAATGTAGGTCTTTGTTCCTGTGTGCATTTGCAAACATTAATCTGGCTTTTATATGTTTCTTTTGGAGTAATGGCTTCTTCCTGGCAGAGTGGCCTTTCAGCCCATGTTGATACAATACTCGTTTCACTGTGGATAATGACACAATCTCACCAGCTTCCGCCAGCATCTTCACAAGGTCTTTTGCTTTTGTTTTGTTTTGTTTTGTTGATATGCACGTCAGAACCAAGCACTTCTGTGACATCTCTCATCTCTGAGACACAGAACCTGTCTCCTTCCTGAGTGGTGTGGTGACTGGACATTCCCATCTTGTTTGTATATACATATAATTGTTTGTACAGAGGCACCGTCACGTATCTGAAAATTGCACCCAAAGATGATCAGACTCATGCAAGTCCATTCTCTTCCTGATATCTTGGTTGATTTCTTTAAACTTTCCCATAATGTTACACACAGAAGCAGTGGGTTTCTAGTGTGTATTAAAAAAAAAATCCACAAGTGTGTCTCTAATTAACTAAGATGTTGCCAATAAACCTATCAGAAGCTTCCAAAGACATGACATCATCATATGGTTTGTCCCAAACTAATAATAGTTTATGTGTATGTAAGCTTTTGACCTGGTAGAAAGTAAAAAAAAAAGCCTTAAAAATTCTCTCTATCTCATTATTCTGGCATCTGGAAAATATAAATAATTTTGGTAATACAAATTGACCTAAAACAGGTAAGGTTTATTCTGATTTCATGTCAGATAGTGAGAAAAACATGCATATGTGTCTTTTTATATAGTGTATGTAAACTTCTGGTTTCAACTGCATATTTTTTTACACACTTTTTTCACTGTGCTTCATTTAAACAGCCTTCCATTGGAGGTATATGATGGGAAATATTCCCGACATGTAGCTCGTAACAAGCAGAAACTGTCAACAAGAGCCTTACAGTGTTACTAAAACGTGAAAGCAAAGCCCACTAATTGAAAAAGCATGAACTATGATTTATAAACATCCTGTTTAATCTTCTTCTATACATAGGTTTTAGTTCATATCACAGTGACTTGTCATTGCAGATGCAAGTTAAAATGCAGTAGGTTTACCTACAAGTTTATGTAACTTGTGATATCAAGATGCTTTTTGCAGAGTGACATTGCATTGAGAAATCCAACCCAACTACATCTGTGTATAGTTAGTTATTTTGTCATTATGTCTTCTGTCCTGTTGTCAAGCCTAAGGTTCTCTCCACATATTATTGAAATATTCTGTATATGAACCCTATTTGTAGTACTAAGGCATCTATTCACCTTTCAGTGACATCTGCTGGTTTATTTTCAGAATACATGTAATAAATAAAGAATGTGGAATTAGATAGTTAAGTCTTTAGAAGTGTGTTTAGACTAAACTAATTTTTAGCATAGATGCATATTAAATCACCAGAGTATGTAAACTTTTGATCAGGGTCATTTGGATGTTTTTAGTTGTCATTATGATTTAAAAAAAAAAAAAAACACACAGTAGTTGACAATAAATGGCTTCACCCAACCAATCACCATGAGTGGAAAAAAAAGTTTTTATGTTATCATTCCTATTCTCTGAAAAAGCACCAAAAAGGCAAACATTCTGCCGGAGTATGTACGTTTTTGAGCACAACTGGATATATACATATACATATATATATACTGTATGTATATATCCAGTTGTGCTAACTTTTTTTCCACTCGTGGTTAGTGGTTGGGTGAAGCCATTTATTGTCAAACTACTGTGTTTTCTCTTTTTAAATCATAATGACAACCAAAAACATCCAAATGACCCTGATCAAAAGTTTACATACCCTGGTGATTTTGGCCTCATAACATGCACAGAAGTTGACACAAATGGGTTTGAATGGCCACTGACGTTTCTAGATTGTGAGACATGGGGAAACAAAAGAATTGTCAACGGATCTTCAGGAAAAGGTAGCTGAGCTTATAAAACAGGAAAGGGATACAAAAAGGTATCCAAGCAATTGATGATATCAGTCAGCAATGTTCAAACTGTGATTAACAAATGGAAAATCAGGGGCTCCGTAAAAACCAAACCACGGTCAATTTCGGCCACAACTGCCAGGAAAATTGTTCGAGATGCAATGAAAAACCCACAAATAACACCAGCTGAAATACAGGACTCTCTGAAAACTAGCGGTGTGGTTGTTTCAAGATGCACAATAAGGAGGCACTTGAAAAATGGGCTGCATAGTCGAGTCGCCAGAAGAAAGCCAATACTGTGCAAATGCCACAAAGTATCTCGTCTACAATACGTCAAACAATATAGAGATGAGCCTCAAAACTTCAGGAACAAGGTAATTGGGAGTGATTAGACCAAAATCGAACTTTTTGGCCACAACCATAAACGTTACATTTGGAGAGGTGTCAACAAGGCCTTTGATGAAAGGATGACCATTCCTACTGTAAAGCACAGAGGTGGATCGCTGATGTTTTGTGGATGTGTGAGCTATAAAGGCACAGGAAACTTGGTCAAAGTTGAAGAAAAGTAATACAGCACTTTTATCAGCAATATGGAGGCAAATTTGCATCATCAAGCCCAGAAGCTGCAACATGGGACGTACTTGGACTTTCCCAAAACATGACAACGATCCAAAACACAAGGCCAAGTCGACCTGTCATTGGCTACAGCAGAACAAAGGGAAGGTTCTGGAGTGGCCATCTCCGTCTCCTGTCCTCAATATCATTGAGCCCCTCTGAGGAGATCTCAAGCAAAGCGCAGTTCATGCTAGACAGCCCAGGAATTTTAAAGGGAAATGGAGGCCTTTTTTTCCCAAAAGAATGGGCAGCTTTACCATCTGAGAAAATAAAGAGTCTCATCCACAACTACCACAAAAGATGTTGCAGGAGGCAATACACGATATTAAGAACTGGGGTATGTGAACTTTTGATCAGGGTCACTTGGATGTTTTTGTTGTCATTATGATTTAAAAAGAGAAAACACAGTAGTTTGACAGTAGTTTGAATCATTATACTTAAAGAGAGCAGTTACAATTGCACTTGTCAAGGGCTGGGATATATTTTTTATTAAATCAGTTTTTACTGTAGAACGTAACATCATACATATTGTATAAACTAACCAGAGAAGATCCAACAATCACCAAAAATGGCAGACAGGAATGTCGCTATGCAATTTTATCCAGGACTTGTGCCCCGGATAAATGTGCCACAGCTTTGAACCGGCAATCCGCCCACAAGGCTGATTACCAGTGCATCACTGGCTTCTTGGCGGCCGTGGGGCCCGGAGTCCCAAAGTGGTCTTCCAATGCATGTGGTTTTTCAAAGACGTCATACGTTGAAAGTGCATGAAGCGGGAGCTTCAGGAAGGTTCCCTTCCCCAGGAGTAGGGGGGGGGGGGTCATAAGCATGTGATATAATCACATTATGTGTTTGCATAAAATATTAGTGAACATGCAGGCGCATAAACCAAGCTCCTGTGCGGAAAAAGATGAGGGGGTTGTTGAAAAGGGGAATAGGGAGAGGTGAATATTATTTTAATTTTATTTTTAATCTAATAATATATTGCCTCCCCTACTGGGGGACATTTAACAAACAACTCGGGGGGTTTCTTTTTAACCTCCCCTTACCTCTGGGGGACCGATAGACCTATCAAATCTCCTGGGAGTTCCTGTATACCTACCTACCTACTCGGGGGCCCTATATTCTGACCCACTT
This sequence comes from Phyllomedusa bahiana, assembly GCA_025379985.1. NCBI lineage: Eukaryota > Metazoa > Chordata > Amphibia > Anura > Hylidae > Phyllomedusa > Phyllomedusa bahiana. The sequence continues at coordinate 23,274 of JAODAL010027895.1, forward strand.
GCGGACCTATATACTTATAGAACCTACATACCAGGGGTATCTAATATACCAACTACAAGGACCTTTTTTTACCTAATATTTTCTATTTACCCACAAACCCAACAAGCCCTATATAAATACCCACCTAACTACCTACTGAGAAACCCATTACCCACCTATTAAATGGTGACTTATATACCACCATTTGGGGGGCCTTTTTCCACCTTGAGGTGCACTTTATACTTTCCTAGCCACTGAAAATGTCTATATACCTACTTACTTATGGGGGGGCATATATAACCTTACACCTATTTGGGACTTTTATAAGTTATATTACTTACTGTCGGCCTATTATCTTTTCCTTCTTTTGGAAGGTGCTAAAACCCTACCTATGGGGGAGCTACCATTTACTATTCGGGTCAAAAATTACCTACAGAGGGCCATATATACCTGTCTACCTACTGAAGTGCTTTACACAAACCTACTGAGGGGACCTATATACCTTTCTACCTATTGTGGGGGTGGGGGTCCATGCACCTCCCTACCTACTGAGGGAATATATAGGAACATATATGGGCTCTCATTAGATATGGAGGAATATAGACACCCCTGAAAGTGGGTAGGTAGGTAGGTACATGCTGGAAAAATTAGGATTCTAAAATGTTTTTTGGGGAAAAATTCTGCGAAATGATTTGGGGTTTCGGGAGAAGCATCACGGGGGTTTGGGGTTTCAGTGGAGAAGAAAAGGAAAGTGCTGATCCCGCAGAGAAGACATCACTGTGAGTCCTTTATTTAACCCTGTAATCATAATTCGCAAAGTGTGTCAACTGGTATCACATGTTATGGTCACAGTTGGTTATAGTCTGGCAGTATTATTTGGTCTTTAAGTAGTAACATTATTGGGTCTTTATATTGTGGGATTTTTTTTTCGGAACAATCATATGTATGGTATAGTTGCTCCATGTATAGGTGTATTGTTTGGTAATTTTTTTATTATAAAGGGTAACCCATAAGTAGAAGTGCTTTTTAAAAAAATCCCGTTTGCAATGCAGTTTTATTTTTAAATGTACGTGAGGAAATAAACAATATATTTGTGGAATACGATTAAAATTAGTGACAGGAACATATGTTTTTTTTTCTGTAAAAAATTTCCACATTTATTAAATGCTGTGTAAACCTAGCCCTACTGAGTAAAACATAACATGGAGGGCCCATGTCCAGATGTCTAGGAATGCCCATGATGGAAGGATTTGTGGGATGTTCCCTGGATGCAGTGGTAAAAACCTACTAAAAGAGTCGTGAGGAAGAACAGACTTATGACTGCCCAAAGCTCATCAATGCGTGTGAGAAGTGAAGGCTAGTCAGTCTGGTGTGAGCCCACTGCACAAATTGATGACAGCTGAAAATGTTAATGCTGTCTTTAATTACAAATCAGTATACTGCAGCTTGCTATGTATGAGGTTGTCTGGTCAGAGTGGTCACGCTGACCCCTGTCAACTGGCAGAGGTACCTAAAATAGGCATGTGACCCTAAAAACTGATCTAAATTGATACCACTATTAAAGATTTGTTCCCATGAAGTAAAGTCTAGTGCCATGGTCGGCGCTCAGCTAGCTGCGAACTGACCTTGCATGAGAATGGAGAGGGTGACACTTGTGTCTATCATCCTCATTTACTTATATGAGAGCTCCAAATATATTCTCATGTATGATTGCCCCGCAGCTAGCTGAGAGCTGACTGTGACACTAAACTTTGCTTTGTGGGAACATCCATTTAATAACACTGTAATAAAATGAAAAAAAAAACAAACATTTTATTTAAATAAACACTCCTCAACACCATCCCTTGTTGATTATTTTATTAAAGAAATGGATCCAACGCTAGTCTGACTTAGTCCAACTGTCAGACCTAGTCTGAAGGGGAAACCTGTAAAAATATAGAAATATTAATCCACATTTGGCTGACAGCTATCTTAAATGAAAAAGGCAGCATGAATTCTAAGTATGGCCCAGTCGAAAGGTAGACCCCCTTTTAGGTAGGTAGAACGCAACTTAGTTGCAGTTAGCCCCCATATCAGTTAGGCAGATAGTAGGCCTACCTATGCTATTAGGTAGGTAACACCCATACAGTAGATAGGTAGGCTTCCAGTAGGTAGGTAAGCCTCCCATTGGGTATCTAGGTTAACAAACCCCCTATTAGGTACAAAAGTAAGGTAGGGACACTGGTAGGTAAAGCCCCAGCTAGATAGATAGGCAAGTATTTAGCTAACTAGATAGGTAGGTAGAGAAGGCTCTGGTTAGTAGGCTGTCAGGACTTCAGGGAGGTATTTAGTCAAGCAATGCCCCAGGTAGGTAGATGTTCAAGGCCCCAAATAGGTTGGTAGGCAGAGAAGACCCCAGGTAATTATATAAGGCCCCAGCTATGTTAGCGGGCAGACACGGCTCCAGTTATGTAGGTAGGAAAGCCTGGTAGATAAGTAGGCAGACAAGGTCCCAGGTAAGTTGATAGGGAAGACAAAGCACTAGGTGGGTAAGTTAGCAAGGCCCGAAATAGGTAGGCACTTAGATAATGGCCAAGGTAAGTATGCAAAGCCTAGATTAGTAGCTCCCCACCTTTACTAATTCTCCCCTAAAAATAAAAAAGACTTACTACTCCCAGTTCCATTGACAAGCAGCAAGCTACTGTGGATGAGGCCCACTGCAGCCAGTGTAAAGTTGTGAAATACCAAAGTTGTGCTAACAATTAGAAAAACAACACCAACCAGGTGTTCCAGGGCATGCACCCTGAATTCCAGGGACAGCCCCTAGAATCTGAAAATATCCAGTGGGATCTTGGATGGTTGGGAGGTATTCACCTAGGTATGTGACTAAGTGCCTGTTTAGGTAACTGAGTGTGCAAGAGCAGATAAGAGAGGAGATGAGTTAGGGAGAGTCTGACTGGTTCTATAACTCAATCCCCTGTGGGTGAATGAGAGACAAAGGTGCTGTCTTGGCATAAAACAATGTAGAACATATTGCAATAATCTCAAGGTAAGGTACCAAAATTAGCAACCAACTGTTTACTATAAACACTTAGCCAGTGGCAGTTTTATCTTTGCACATTCTGGAATGTTCATGCAGCGATCACAGCTGCAAACAAGTTGTGTAGCTGCATGAGTTGAGTGCTGAGAAGACAGGGATGATTTAATGACAAATTGAAGAGACGGATAATACGCATGGTAACCGAAAAGCTCAGAACAACTTCCAAAGAGATTAGAGTAAACTCCAAGGTCAAGGTCCATCAGTTTCAGATCCCAACATTTATTGTGGTATTTGTCAAAGTGAGCTCAATGGAAAATGCACAAGGAAGAAACCACTGTTCAAAGCAAATCATAAAAAAGCAAGACTGGAATTTGCCATAATGCATATTGACAAGTCACAAAGCCTCTGCGAGAATGTCCTTGGGACAGATGAAACAAAACTGGAGCTTTTTGGCAAGTAACATCAGCTCTGTTAGCTTTTGGGACTGCTTTGCTGTATCGGGAACACGGTGTCTTGAATTTGTTCAGGGTACAATGGAGCAAAATGTCCGGCCCATTGTCAGAAAGCTTGGTCTCAATTACAAAGCCCAAATTCTATCCTATTAAAGTTCAATGCACTCTATAACTGTAGCCTATTAAAGGGTTTTTGCCATGAAGTAATATTGACGTAGGAAACTTGCAAATTATTAAAAATTCTGTATAATTTTTGTTTTAGCTGCTCCTTTAGTGATCCATTGTTTACAGTTCGTCTCCAGGGGATACGACCAGGGTTGAGAGCTCTTTAGTCCTGGCCAGACATGCTCAGACATTACCTCTCCTCTTAGGCAGCTACTGAGTGTTCAAACCCCAGGTGCTATTGTTCTACTCCCGTCCTCTGTACTCCTTAGTAATTAGTCAAACAGTGAAAACAAATGAAAAAAAATAAACCTCAATCAGGTATGTGAATTGATAAGGAGAAAAAAAATCCACAGGTTTGGTTCCCACATGGATTTGAACCTAGGACCCTTGTGCTGTGAGGTAAAAACATTACCTCTGAGCTACTCACAGCTCTTTCCATAAACAGACCTTTCTTTGACTAGAGGAAGGAAAGGCATGATGATGTCATCCTGCTGGGTCACATGATATGCAATTCAAACAAATCACACACCTCCTTTTGAGCACACAAGACTGAAGAGCTGGATGCAGGAGGTATGAAATGAGATTGTGTCATAACCCCTTTAAATATATTACTACTGAAAACTGGTGCTGCAGTTCACTGGATTCACTGCTGATGCTAACACATCCCTGACATGTTTCACCACTTAATGGCATCTTCAGGGGTAAGATGCAACTATTAATTTGACATATCAATTATCATCCTGTAGCATTTTGTACTGAATCTTTACTGTCAGCTGATAAATCTCACAGCAACAGTTATTTATGTTGCAGTAGTAGAATGACTTTTTGTTACAAAGTCAGAAGCAAATGAATAAGCTACAGTCATAAATTATATAAAGCAGTGAAGTTTAATAGGATAGCACATTGTCAACATTAGGTTTTAAAAATCAATGATTACAAACTTAAAATATATCACAAACACTGGGGGCGAAATGTCAGAAAAGAGGCGCCGTAGCACCAGTTTTGAGGCACAATAAATGAGAGTATAGTGTGCCTGAATGAATGAACCTTTCAAAAATCTGCAGTCTGGTATGCCTTGCATAGTATATTTGATACGCTTAATCTAGACGCATAGCATAACTTAGGCGCATAGCGTATCATTGATAGCATATTTGATGCACCTACTTTAGGCACATTGAAATTTGTCGTGCTTGGCGTGTAATGCACCTAGTCTTGGTGTACCACAGTTCATTTATATAGGGAATAGGGCATCAACAGTTTTTGGCGCAAAATACACCAAAAATATGGCGCAGTCCTAATGGGACATGTTGCCCTTGGTTTTTAAAACATTGAAGCCCCATTTTTATATTTAATAATATAGGTTATGTTTTCATCTAATTTTGGCTGAAACAGCAGTGTATTTATCCATGATTAAAAATGATAATAGTGGCATGTGTCACTATACTACTATACTACTGCTAGATAATAGAAAACTTCTTATTTCCTACAAAAAAGTACTTGCAACCTATAGTCACACCATAGCACGCCATAGTAACTATGTCTTATAACTGGCACTGTTATTGTATTAGCCATTCATTATAGCTGCTTCTATTACTCTTGCTATGATCTGTGGTTGGTCCCATTGCTATGTATATTCTATATGGACTCTACTATAAGGCCATGTTCACATGGCTTATTTTGGGACGGATTTGGTTCCGTATTCCGCGCCGTACTGCGCGAAATACGGCGCAAATCCGTCCCAGTCATTACGGTAATTCTCAGTTCTCATAGAGAACTATGGATTCCATCTCAAAGTGACATACACATTATTCCGGCGGGATACGCGCCGAGGACAATGGTTGTCTATGGGGCCGGCGAGCAGCCGGCCCCCCTGCCCCCGCTACACAGCAGCCGGAGTAATTGCGGGCGAAATCCGTCCCCGCAATACTCCGGCAATAAGCCGTGTGAACATAGCCTTACTGTATATATGCATTATGGCTGATACTTGATATATACAACAGAACTGGTACTTTTACAGTATAATGTACTTGTACAATGAAGAGCACTTATATCATATCTGTACGCTACGTCTGGGGCTGTTTTTGTACCTATGTCCTACAACTGACTATTATATGGACACTTTGGGTTTTAATAGTATTCACACTCTGTTTTACATACATATTGCTGGGCCAAATTTAAAAGGCCTATATGTCAGTACTAATATATAAAATATATATATATATTATTTTTAAATAATATATTTATATATATATTATATATATATATATATTATATATTATAAAAAAATAATTTATATCTATATTATAATATAATATATGTATCATGTCTGACTAATAAAATATATATAAATATATATAAAATATAATATATATATAATATAATTTTATATATAAAATATATAAATAATATAATATATATATAATATGTATATATATGTATATATATTAAAATTTAAATTTTATAATTGGGATATATATTATATATATATATATATATAATATATTGGTACCAAGACATGATAGGCCCTTAATGCGCATTATTAGTAAAAACAAGTTGTGAATACTATTAAAACCCAAAGGTCCAATAAATTTGTCAGTTGGACTTAGTACAAAACAGCCCAGACAAACGACAAGATATGATAAAAGTCCTTCATTGATAAAACATATACTTTAATATATGTATACTGTATAAATATTATATATAATATATAATAAAATATAATAAATAAATAATTAAATATATTATAATATATATAAAAAATTAATATATAATAAAATTTTAAATGGTTGCTTTGGTCACCAGAGGCCTGACATTTTGGGCTACAATGCAAAATCTGTGAAAGGTCCTTCATCCATTGTGTGTAATTTTTACAGTAATACCAATATTTTTCTACTTGATAAAGGCATGTTTGGGCTGCCTTCAGGCACCTTTTGTCAAGTGCAAATGCTACCTATGCATCACCCATAGTTATGCCCTTCTTGATTACCCAAGGAAAACTAATATCATACTGACCATGTATGGTTTTTAAAACAGCCATAGCAAGTAGCAACTGACCACTATGCCAGTACCCAAATATTGTCGATAATTTATTTATATTAACTTTTCGCGCAAAGAAGGACCCGTTTTTGAGGGCTGATCTTTGATGCTGCATCACAAATGAAGGACATCATGAAGAAACAGGTGGGCCTTTGAGCCAGGACTGGACAAACACTTGGAAATTCTTGGTGTATGTATTGTAATCTTTAGCATGACACCAAGACTACAGATTTGCCGCTACAGTTCTACTGCCACTAAATAATCAGTAGAACAGGATAGACAATGCACTTTCAGCACTGATCACAGTAAGTGTGTGGATTTAGGACCAGTATTTTGTCTTTTTTTGGCACATGGGGGGAAAAGTTTTGTCCGTTGTTTGTGATTGACCTCCCCTTCACACCCATATGTTCATGTTCCGCCTGAAAACCAGGCAGTAGAATGAACATGTTCTAAGTTTTTCGGACCACCAGCGGTATTAAAAACCGGCGGAAAATCCGTGCAGCAGTCCACACTGCTACAGTCCTATTTAAATCAATGTAAAATGGTTGACAGGCGGGCTAACAGACAGTTTTCAAATCCGAAAAACGTCCGTAAAACCGACTAAAAACCCTGCCGGGGGGACATGCCCTGAGTGGTTTAGTTTTTTTTAACTGTTGGACAATTCATAATGTTAATTTGTTTCTTTTTTCCTTTTCTTGTAATCAGAAAACCCCTCTAAAGAGCATGTCCTCCTTTACCCTGATCATTTCTAATTTTATTGGGCTTATTATTAGGATATTAATAATTTGATGTATGTATGGCCTTATTCAAACCCCAAAAACTTGTAAAGGATTAAGGCAAAGCAGTCTATAGAATATTGGGTTTCTAACTATTATCTTACCCTGGCTATTTTTTCCCAAAAAAAAGTGAAGGGGAAAAATTCCAAAATCTATGTTAATGGAATTAGAGACCCCTTTACAGGGTTCCTTATCATTTGAAGTTTTTAGGAAATTTACGATCCTTGTTTTAAATTTGTGTATTTTGTTAAAAGTACCAAGTTTATTCTTCCAAAGGGCCCAAAAAAACCCAAGTGTTAAAAGTTTCACAAAAGATAAAAAGTATCTTAGAGATAGACTTTTCTGAGATAAACGACTACAACTGTTTATGGGTTACTATGTATAACTTGGTTTTCTAAAACAACACTGGGGAAAAATGATTCTGTACTCAAAATCTTAGCTTTTTAAAAATTTAAATTTTTTTACATCTCAATTAGGTGAATCAAGCCTGGAAACAAAGAACATTGGATTGAAAAATTCACTGCACTTATTATGTCATGACAAAAGACAATTCTTATAGTAATATTTTATCAAGACAAAGACGAAAAAGATTTACAAAAAAATGAGAGGAATGATTAGAAAAAAAAGAAAAAAAACGAAGACTCCAAAATGAATACTATTTAACAAACTTAGAGATAACTGGGCAATGTAAAGCATACCAATGTGTACTAGGCCTCCAATAAATACAGTCTGAAGGCATCAAAATAAAAAGTAATTTGGATTTTTATTATTTCTGCCCCAAACTCATTAGATTTCGTTTTTCCAAAATTGAAAATAACATCAAGGGAAAAAAAACCAAAATTCTGTTTTTTTTTTCACAATTTCCCGTGTTAAAGGAATGAAATAGATGTACCCACAGCATAGTTAGCAAATGCTATTGAAAAACTCAGTGCAAAAATAACATGTAAATACCCCTAAAAATAATTCCTTTAACCAAAAAATAAAAAATAACTTTCATTTTAACCTACTGGGAATCAGTAGTGTTGAGCGATTGCCCTTGGCTTTTCCCCAGATTTTGATCGATTTGTCCCATAGTCGGCCGTTTCGATAAGGTTTTTTTTATAGTAGCAACGATTTTTGCCGATGACCCTTAAAGCTATGGGAGAGCAACAACCCCCTTCATTATTACACCCAAACAAGGGTGGAGAAGCTGAAATTTAAAATCCCAACATCCCCAAAAGGATACGTTTTACATCTTGGCACAACACTTAGGTATAAAAGCCACAGAAAAAAATTACAGGGGCCCATTTAATATCCCTTTTCTTGTACCACCCGCCTGAAAAATTAAACCTGCTTTACCCACAAAATTTAAAAGTACAAGAAAGGGGGAGTATGATTTGAACCATCATGGTAAATTGAACTGGGCATTGAATATCCCCGTCCTGGAACCGCATGAGCCCCAAAAACCCGCAAAGACCCCCCATTTAAAAAATTCCGCAAAAAAGGGGTTTTTTCCCAAACCCCCCAATTTTTGTTTTTACTGGACATTACTATACCTTCCTGGGGCCCCGCATTGAGCCCAAAAACCCGCCTTTACCCCCACATTTAAAAAGTGCCGGAAAAAGGAGTCTTTTAAACCAAACCCCTTTTAGTTGAACTGGCATTGACTATACCTGTTCCCGGGCCCCAGCATGAAACCCCCAAACCGCATGACCCCCACATTTGAAAAAATGCGGGGAAAAAAGGGGTCTTTTCAAACCCCCAAATTTTTTTACATGGACATTGGGCATACCTGTCCCGGGGGCCCCGCAAAAGAGCCCCAAAACCCGCATGACCCCCCCCACCCTTAAAAAATCCGGGAAAAAGGAATCTTTTTAACCCCCCATTTTTGGTTTAACCCGGACATTTGATTTTTAAAACCCGTCCTGGGCCACAGCTTTAGCCCCCCAAAAAGAAAGCCCCCCCCCATTTAAAAAAAAGGGCCGGGAAAAAAGGGGTCTTTCCAAAAAAACCATTTTAGTTTTTCACTGGACATTGGGGCTATACCCGTCCCGGGCCCCAGCTGGCCCCCAAAAAAAAGCAGAAACCCCCCCATTTAAAAAGTGCCCCGGGAAAAAAAAAGTTTTTTCAAACCCCCATTTTTGTTAACTGGACAAATTGGGCTATACCTGTTCCCGGGCCACAGCAAAGAGCCCCAAAAAACCCGCATGAAACCCCCCCATTTTAAAAAATGCCCGGAAAAAGGAGTCTTTCACCACCCTTTTTAAATTGAACGGACATTTACTATTTCCCGTTTCCTTGGGGCCCAGCAAGAGCCCCCAAACCTGCAGACCCCCCCCATTTAAAAAGTGGGGCCCGGGAAAAAGGGGTCTTTCAAACCACCATTTTAGTTTTAAAAGGGGAAAATTTACAATACCTGACCGGGGGCCCCAGCCCTGACCCCAAAAACCTGCCCCTGAACCCCCCCCCAATTTTAAAAAATGGGCCCGGGAAAAAAGGGGGTTTTTTCAACCCCCATTTTAGTTGAACGGCATTGACAAACCTTCCTGGGCCCAGCTTAGCCCCAAACCCCGCATGACCCCCCACATTTAAAAAGTGCCGGGGAAAAAGGGGTCCCTTTTAACCACCATTTTATTTCACTGGACAATTTACTAAACCTGTCCTGGGGCCCCAAGGGATGAGCCCCAAAAACCCGCATGACCCCCACCTTTAAAAAATTTCCGGGAAAAAAGGGGTTTTCAACCACCATTTTTGTTTCCCCTGGACAAATTTACTATTTCCCGTCCTGGGCCCCAGCATGAGCCCCCCAAACCCGCAAAAACCCCCCCCTTTTAAAAAAGTGGCCGGAAAAAGGGGTTTTTTTCAAACCCCCCCTTTTATTGAACTGGCATTGACTATACCTGCCCGGGCCACCCGCCTTTTACCCCGGGCCGGAGTTCCCGTGGGGTTTCGGGGAAAGCCCCGGCTTGGGGTCCGTCATTATTAACACCCCGGTTAAAATGCCCGGGGACGCAGCAACGAAAAAATGTCGTGCTGAACCCGAGGGGGCGGAAACGGGGAATTTTGGGGGAAAATCCCCCGCCTTCCTCTGTAAACAGTCAATACCTTGGGTAGCCCCTTTGCCCCCCCGTATGGTGTGGACCAAAATTTAGCTTCACTTGGGAAAAAATGGTGGGTTTTAAAGCTCCCTGTTACACCCAGGTTTCCCTTTTTTCTTTGCTTTTTTTTTTCTCATTTTACCCCAACGTTTTCCCGGGAAATGGTCTCTGTACTTTGTTCTCTTTCCGTGCTCCATACTCCATGTCTCTGAAAAACCTAAAAAGGGGCCGTTTTCCCCGTACCCCCCCTTTTAAAAATCAGAGGAATTTTTTTAAAAGCTATTTTGTACTTGCAAGTTTTTTAATTTGTACTTTAAATTTTAAAAACACATTTTTTTAAAATAGGATGGAATCCCCCCAAAGTCTTTTTTTTCTTTTTTTTTTTTCTTTTTATTAAATGGGTTGTCTTAAAAACAGGGGGTTTTATGGTATGTTAAAGATTTTGCAAAAACAAGTCATTTTGCAATATGGGTTCCCTTAAAGTGTCCCCCCCAAAATTTCCCGTTTCTGGAAAAGCACAAACACCCTTGAGCCCCTTGACAATTTTGAAGAACAAATGTCCCGTTTGAAACAATTTTTTTTTTAGAATTGGGCCTGTTTTTATAAAACTGGGAGCACAGCAAAATCCCCCAAAAATTTCAAAGCAAGACCCCCTTTAGCCCCTTTGGTAAATTTTGAAAAACAAATTTTTCTGTTTTTAAACAAAATTTTTTAGAATAGGAAAACCCTTTAAATAAAAGCTGCATGTCACGCAAAAAGCCCCCAAAAAATTCAAAAACTTGACCCCTTTAGCCACTTTGGTCAATTTGGGGAAGAACAAATGTCTGTTTGAAAACAACATTTTTTTTAAAATGGGCCTGTAAGAAATTTCTGCAATTTTTAAAACAGCATGACCCAAAAAAATTTTAAAAAGACCCTTTTCCCCGCCACTGTTAAAAAATTGGGGAGGGGGGAAATGCCACTTAGAAACCCATTTTTTGTTAAAAAGGAAACCAATAATTGCTTTTATCTCACAGCTCAAGACCCCAAAAAATTTAAATATACTTTTCAGCCCCCTATTAAAAAAATTTTGAGGGAAAAAAATGGCAATTAAAAAAAGAAAATTTTTGTTCCCAAAAGGGCCATAATTATAGCTTTAAAAACACGCAACATTTACCCCAAAAAAATTTTAAAATATGAATTTTCAGCCACATTAAAAATTTTGAGGAGAAATGAACTTAAAAAAGTCCATTTTTTGTTCCAAAAGGGCCATGATTATTGCTGAAACCACAAACAAATGAAACCCCAAAAACCAAATTGGGCAATGCGAAAACTTTTTAAGATAAAGTGAGTTAAAATGGAAAAACGGGGTTGGGCATGAAAACCCTTTTCTGGGCTTTTACAGTCTCCTCCCAGCAAAACCAGCAAAAATGAAATGTTGGGGAAAAGAGAAAAAAAAATTTCAGTAAGAAATGAACAATTTTAAAAAAAAAAATTTTAAAAAGGAGCATTTTCCCCGTTTTTTAAAAGGAAAAAGTGAAGTAGACTTGGGAACTTCCCGGGGGACCCCGGCAAAATTTTGGGGCCCCCAACAAAAATCGAGTCCAGCCGAATTTATCTTTATGAAAGTCAAAACGAAAAAACCCCTTTCTGTGGGGAAAGGCCCGATGCGTTTGTCTGTAATGGGCTCCCCCAGCTGTGCTGAAGGTCCACCCCAATATGACGCCCGGCCCGCTTTGGGCCCCGGGGCAAAAACCTTATCTTTACGAGCCACCGGGGCCCTTCGTCCATTTTTTTTATTCCCAAAGTTTTATTGGGGGCCGGGAACAAAATGCAAAAACATGGGTTGAGACGCAGATAGTTCCCCCAAACCCTGAAACTTAAGCCCGGGTCTCTTGGGGTGTTGGGTGTGTGCCCCGCATTGGGATGCGTTGGTTAGGTGGTTTTTAAAAAAAGATTGCCAGAGGGCACCCATTAAAGGGTTCTGCCCCCTTGCCTTTCTGCTCCCGCTTCCCCCTACTTGGCACTTACTGCTGGCCCCGTGCTGATGTTTGTTTCCCCCCCCTGAATTTGGGGAACCCGGGAAACAGATCAAGATGGGCCCAGTTTACCCAAACCCGCAAAAGGGCCCCCATTTCCCGCAATTTTTTCTCTCTAAATTTGGGGGGGGTTGGGGGGAAGAAAATGCTGATTTTTTTTTTGTTCCCCGGGGGGTCCGGGGGTGGGCCACCCCGTAACTGTTGTTCATTTTTTATGGCCTTAATGCGAGGCATGTTTTGGGGGAAAAGGGGGCATCCCAAACACTCATGTGAGAGATGGGGCCTTGATTTCCCAAACCTCTTTGGGTTTGAAAGGGGCCACTAGGGAAATGATTTTTCCTCATTTCTCCTCCCCCTTTAAATTTTGCGCCAACCTCTTTCCCAAAGGCAGGGGCGTCGGTAACTCGGTGTCTAGGGAAAAACCTTTCCCCCTCCTCCCTCCTCCGCTGGGCCCCCGGCACAGGGTTTAAACACAGCCCTGACGCCCCCGAAAGATGCACCCCCGAAAAGCGATGCGGGCCCCCTTGCCCCTAGCTCTGGCCCCCCAACCACTGCCTAATGAAGGGCCGGGTGAAAATTTTGTGAAAATGTCGGGCCTTGTGGATTTGACGGAGAGAAAGGGTCCCTTTTTCCCCAAACTGTGTCCGTCTCCTCCTCCCTCGCTTTGGGGGACCTGTTTTTTTCAAAAAGGTTTTCCAACGATCGTTTCCCGAACCCAAGATTTACCACAATGCTAAAGCTGACAAGGGCAATTTTTCCGCATTTACCCCTTTTTTGGGGGCTTCTTCAAAACTGGCAAGGATGGGGCAGAGATCTTTCACCGCCCCCCAAATCTCGGTGGGTTTAAAACCCCGGGGGGTCCGTACGCGCTTGTCGGCCAAGTGTCCTTCGAAAGCCCTAATTGGCTTGCGCTGCCTCCCCCACAATTGGTGGAGGGATGTGGAGGGTGGAAAAACCAGCGTGTTGCCCCGTCAACAATGAGAAAGGTTTACGGGAGGGCCCAGGGGGTGACGCTTTTCCCGAAGCCCGGCGGGACGAAACAAGGGGTGCGAACCCGGGGGAAGTTTCGAACCCCGACCCCCGAGCCTTTTTTCGCAGGCCCGTCCAGGGCCCGGGGAGCTCCTTTTTTGAAAAATTTTTGGACGACAAGGGTTTATGACTTTTTCCGGCAAAGGGGGGGGGTGTGCTCCGCCTACCGATCTTAAGGGGGGCCCCCGCAGATTTCGCCCGTTATCCCCAAAAACCACCTTTTCCTGGCCCAAGGTTTTTGCCCCCCAGCCAGCCGCTCGGTCTGGGTTTGCTAAAGCCGGGCCCCAGTCCTGAAACCCGTGTTTTGGACGGTCTTCCCAAAGGGAGATTAATTTTCAACAGGGGGTGGTGTCTCTGGGGCCCTGAAGCCAAACCCGAGGGCCCTTTTGGGGGGAAAAACCCTGAAACCCTCCCCGCGGTTTGAAAAGGTTTCGCCGAGCCTGGGGGATGCCCCCGTACCCCCAAGGCATCCCCCACTCACCCCCGTGAGCTGGGCACAAAAGATATGGGGGCCCTTTGGGCCCTGCTTACAAATCCATTTTGTCGGGGGGTTGAGAAAGGACTTTTCCGGACACAGATTTCAGACAACACGCTTTAAAATTTTAGATGACACGTTTGGGTTGGGGCCCGGGGGAGGGGACGGGTTTTCTGGCAAAGAAATGCTGCTTTTGGGATCTGGGATTGGGGGGAAGCAAAAAAACCCCAAAAATTTATGTTTGATAAAATAAAAAGGTTTTTTTTGCACCTTTCCCAAATTTACCTGTGGTGAATATAGAAAAAAGCGTTTTAAAAATTTTTCGAAATTCCCGCGTCAATGAACATTGGGGGTGGTCCAAAAATCCCAAAAAAAACGTAACTGTTATGTTTTTTTAAATAATAAAAGGATTTTTTTTGCACCTTTCAATTCACCTTGGAGAAATAAATTTCTGTTTTTAAAAATTTACGTAGAGCCGCTTTAATGAACCCTTTCGGGTGCGCAAAAACCCAAAAAAAACGGGAACTGTTATGTTTTGTTTTAATTTAAAAGGGGATTTTTTGCACCTTTCAACCCCTGTGGTGGAAATAGAATTGCTGTTTTTTTTTTTACGTAGATTTCTGGTTTAAAAGAACATGCTGGGGTGCGCAAAAATCAAAAAAAACTTTAAATGTGATGTTTTCGTACGATACACGGTTTTTTTTGGCCAAAAAAACAACCTGTTTCTGACTAAAAAGATTGCTGGGTTTTTAATTTTAAATGCAAGGGGATATATCAACCCGTCCCCGGGGGTTAAAAGGGTAAAATTGAACACCTTTCGAAAATTTTTTTACTGATAAAAAAGTGGGGTTTTGCAGCTAACAAAGCCCTGCAGTTACTAGAAATGAATTTTAAACCAAAATAAGTCAGGCGCCCCCAATTTTCCTGGAAAAATTTTTAATAGAAAAAAATTTAAAATTTAAAAAATTCCACTACAATGGGCTACAATTTAAAACTTGGGGGAACTTTATCCGTGTTTTTTATAGATAGACTTGTCCTGTGTTTCGCCCCCGGGGGCCCCCCCCCCCGGCTCCCACCGGGCCCTGAAATTTTTCCCGCGGAAAATGCTGCTTTAAAATTCTCTAGCTAACTACATAAAATGTTCAAATCTCTAATCTAACTAAATTGGAAGGATCACAGCTAATAGTAGAGGTTTCTCTGTGCAGAAATAGACTAATTTCGCTGAGCTGTTTGGCTACAGGCAGGGCGCAGGTCCTATCCCTATGAGACGCTGAGAGACACTGAGGCTGAAACAGGAAACGCTCTTCTATGTAAAACGAGGTCATGTGATTTTTCCAGCCAATCGCAACCATACACATCCCAGTCAGGACGTCGCACACACATCTCACCCTGCTCTATTCTGTAATCTCCTTTGCTGGCCGCCAAAATTACAGGAAGCGGCGAAAAAGGCGCGATCTTAATAGATGATGCACAGATTTTAACCTTAATTGTCGCATGATCTGGAAATTTCGATCACCATAAAAACCTTGCCGATTTCAACTTTGTCGTTAAAAATCGCTCAACACTAGTAATCAGTAAAAATGAAATTAATTAACTCAGAATAGGTTCTCTCCGTGTAGCCATGTCACCATAAACTATCTTCCTCCCACTTTCTTAAAATAACATACTGATACATCACTCACCACTGGAATAAATGGCTCCACAGCCTCTTTTATTAAAGTCTTATTATGTATAAAGTATCTCACAAAAGTGAGTAAACCCCTCATATTTTTGTAAACTTTGTATTATAACTTTTCATGGATAACACTTTGATACTTGTATAACAGTGTAAATTTGTTGTGCCCTCAAAATAAATCAACACACTGCCATCAATGTCTAAACCACTGGCAACAAAAGTAAGTACACCCCTAAGTGAAAATGGACAAACTGTGCCCAGAGTGTTAATATTTTGTGTGGCCACCATTATTTTCCAGCACTGCTTTAACTCTCTTGGGCATGAAGTTCATTTGAGCTTCACAGGTTGCAGCCACTGGAATCCTCTTCCACTTCTCCATGATGACATCATGGAGCTGGTGAATGTTAGAAACTTAGTACTCTCCCATCTCTGTTTGAACATGCTCCACAGATGCTCAATAGGGTTTAGGTCTAGAGACATGTTTGGCCAGTCCAGCACCTTTACCCTCATTTTTTTTAGTAAGGCAGTGGTCGTCTAGGAGGTGTGTTTGGGGTTGCAATCATATTAGAAAACTGCTCTACGGCCCAGTTTCCGGAAGGAGTGGAATAATGTTCTGCTTCATTCACAGTACATTTTGACATTCATGGTTTCCCTCAATGAACTGTAGCTCCCCACAGTTGGCAGCCCCAAACTATGACACTCCCATCGCCATGCTTGACTATAGGCAAGACACACTTATCTTTGTACTCCTCACCTGGGTGCTGCCACACGTGTTGGCAATCTTCTTATAGCTTAGGCCATCTTTATGTAGAGCAACAATTCTTTTTTTCATATCATTAGAGAGTCCTTTGCCATGAGGTGTCATGTTGGACTTCCAGTGACCAGTATGAGAGAACGTAAGAGCGATAAAACCACATTTAACACAACTGCTCTGCATTCACATCTGAGACCTTGTCACATGACACCGTGGAGGAAAAATGGCAAATTGGGCTCACACTTGACACCATGTGAACCAAATAAGTTTATCTTGGTCTAATTAGACCACAGGACATGGTTCCAGTAATCCGTGTCCTTAGTCTGTTTGCTTTCTTGTGCATCATCTTTAGAAGAGGCTTTCATCTGGGATGACAGATATGCAGACAAATTTGTGCAGTTTCACTGTGTTGGCAATCTTCTTATTGTCTAGGATTTTTTTCAGATCCTCAGACAGTTGTTTGATATGAGGTGACATGTTGAACGTCCAGTGACCAGTATGACAGAGTTCAACAGATCAATCCGATAGGCATCAGCATAGGTGTTCTTTATTTCAAAAAGCATCCCAGTACATAGAACAGCAATGGTTCGACTCACCACACTTTATCAGATAAAGAGTCTTTATCAGATAAAGAGTGTGGTGAGTCAAAACATTGCTGTTCTATGTTCTGGGAATAAGGAAATTTGACAATCACTCTAGTAGTGTTCTTAACATACTAGATAATTATTGGGGCATTCTCACCAGTGATGTGGATCTTCACACCTTTCTGCCCACAAGTCACCTATAGAAGGGAAGGTCACTCAGGGATCGATAGATAAGAAGATCATTATGAATTCTTAAACAGGAAGGTACAGGGTTAGACTGTAGACTATTAAAGGGGTTTTGCCACGAAGTAAAGTTGACATGGGAATCTTGCAAATGGAATAACAAACATTTTCACCATTCATTATAATTAATAATTCTGCACCGTTTTTGTTTTAGCTGCTCCTTTAGTGATCCATTGTTTACAGCTTGTCTCCAGGGGATACGACCAGGGCTGAGAGCTCCTCAGTCCTGGTCGCACATGCTCAGACATCACTTCTCCTCTTAGGCAGCTACTGGGTGTTCAAACCCCAGGTGCTGTCACTCTACTCCCGTCCTCTATATTCCTTAGTAATTAGTCAGACAGTGCAAATAAATAAAAAAAGAAACCTCAGTCAGGCATATGCATTGATAAAGAGAAAAAAAAAACATAGGTTTGTTTCCTGCATGGCTTTGAACCGAAGACCCTTGTGTTGTGCCTGGAGGCAAAAGTTTTACCTCTGAGCTACATTGTAACTGCTCACAGCTCTTTACATAAACAGACCTTTCTTTGACTAGAGAGAGGAAAGGCCTGGTGATGTCTTCCTGCTGGGTCACATGATATGCAATTCAAACAACTCACGCACACCCCCTTCTGAGCACACAGAGCTGAAGAGCTGGATACAGGAGGTATGAAATGAGACCGTGGCAAAACCCCTTTAAGGATGTTTAAGTGCAGTGGCTGTATTCCCTGCCCTTATGTACAAGAGACTACGACATTTCATAGCGATATGAATAGTAAAGAATACAAGATACAGGTTTTTTTCAACTGCTGCAAAAAAAGTGGTATACCTCTGTACCTGTGTGTGTTGCATGCAATATGTGGGTAAAACCAAGAGAAAGTTTAGAGGAAGAGTAGGGGACCATCTCGGAGACATGCATTATTGATGTGACTCCACGGTGGCTAGGCATATCCTTGAATACCATGATGGTGTGTACTCCAGTCTGAAGTTCATGGTGATTGAACAAATAAGGCCCTCTGAGAGAAAAAGTGACATTGATATGAAATAACGAGGAAGGAAGGAGGCGGAATGGATCTTCCGCTTTGGAACTTTAAAACCCAAGGGTCTGAATGAGTCCCTGAATTTTGTTAGGGTTATTAGGGAACCTTGGAGTTATAAGGACAAAATTAACCCTTACTCCGGTCAAGATGTATGGGGTAGATGCAATCCTCCCATATATGGGAATATTATCCTAGTGGTCACTAGCTTTTGTATGTTTCATAATTTCATTACTTCCCCCTACCTTAAAAGATATGGCCTTATTGTTGGCCAAATTCTTTATCATTGGGAATGAGACTTAATAATCACTAATTATAACCTAGCGTTCATTTAAATTTGCCATGCTATTATAAGACCATTCAGTAGATTTACAACCGTCTGAGTAATTTGTGGCAGGCTTGGACTGTTTTTTTTTGCATCCTCTGGTCATTCAGGGATTGATCAGTGATGTAAGTTGTGGTATTTTATGTACTGCACAACGGGGAGTGAAACACTCACTAGATTATAGGTTAGCAGCCGAACATGCGCTTGCGCGGTACGAGTACTCCACATTGCTTCTGGCTTCCAATTCTGCCATGCATTGCTGCATAGGAGGCTGGAAACGGCGGCAGATTTGTTAGTTGTTTAACACAGTGAGGGTGTCTTCAATTAGTCCTCTATGGTTTATAACATTAGATTGGTGGAATGTTAAATTGAAGGAGCCTTTATTATGAATAAAAGAGAGGTCTTCTCTGCCTATAGATTTTGGTGTGACAGTTGTCCAGAAGGGCTCATCACAGCGTTGGTCTATACGTCTAGACATCTGTTTTATCTCCCCTGATGAACTCTCTTTCCCAGCTGTAGGGGAAGAAACACGTTGGGAGTTTCTTTGATGAAAAAATGATAACAATTGTGCATCTAATGATCCTGGTGGGCTTATATTCTCTATAGAGTCACTATAGGGATATCTATGGTGAATGTCTTTACACGGGCTGCTCTTTTCGGGGTGAGTATTCCATTTTGCTGGAAATAGGAATTGAATACTTATGTATATAGGGATAGTTTATCATCCTATGACACATTTTTTCCTTTAGCCCTGATCTGGAGTGCAGATGAACTTGGATTCTTGAATAGTGTTGGGAAACATCATCCTGAAAGAAATTACCAAGTAACTGTAAGTCATCTCTGCGTTATGCTTACATTTATTGCTGATGCACATATGGTTATGGTATGAGCATCAATGGACTAAAGTTGCACTATGTCACTGCAAAAGAAGTTGTGAGTCATTACGTATTTTTTTCAAATATGAAAATATATGATTAAAAGTTATTTTTTAGCCACTAGTAAAAGATTTACTGTGACTATTTAAGATAGGCGATGGTCGCTATTTTGAATCAACTCTGTGATTTCTAGATATATACATACCTACAATGGATCTACAGGGAGCTTATAAGCATACCTATGTACTAAGGGCCTATAAACCTACCTAAACACTAGGGGCCGATATACCTATCTACTAGGTGCCTAGATAAATGTCTACCTACTTAGGGTCTATATACCTACCTAATATGAGACTACATACTCACCTACTGGTGGATCTATATATCTATCTACTGTGAAACCTTTATGCCTACCTACTTAGTGTGGTGCCTATATAACTACCTACATAATAGGGGGCTTAAATACTTACCTAATGGGAGACCTACATACTTACCTACTTGGTAGCCTTTATGCCTATCTAATGAGGGAGTAATATACCTACCTAATTTGGGATTTATATCCCAAAGGGAACTTTTCTGCATAGCTACCTACTAAAGGTCTATATACCAGCCTACATACTAGGGGTCTATGTACCTACCTATAGGGGGCCCTGTATATCAACCTACCGGGGGTTTATATACCTGTCTACCTACTGGGTGTTTATATACCTACCTAACTCAAAGGGGGCCTATATACTCACCTACTGGGGGACCTACATAACTACTAGGCCCCCCACACCTACCTATATTACCCCTGCTTAATGGGGGTTCAATATATGTACCTACTAAAATAATTGGGGGCCTATATAACTACCTACCTTCTTGAAGGCCTATATACCTTACAAAATAAGAGGGGCGCCTATATTACCTACCTAATAGGGGTATACCCACATAAAGGAGGGCCCACCTATGTGTCTACCAACTATATGGAGTGCTATGAAGGCGGAGTTTGTACAGAATTGGGGCACAGGCAAGGAGATGTTGGAAAAGTGAAGAGTCTAAGATGTTTTTGTTGTAAATTCTGCAGGGACGAGTCGAGGCCAGAAGAAGTTGTTGTGGCGGTCTGGGCCGGATGGAGAAGAAACGGGATAGAGAATGAGATTATTAACTTGTGAGTCATAGAATGTTAGTGTTTATATTGCTTCTGTTTTGGATCAGTGCAGTATTCACTGTCATGTGATGGTGATCTGAACTGGTATCTGGATTGTTTATGGTGGTATTATAGGTTATATGGCACTTGTATAAAGGCAGTCTATACTTGTCCCTGATTGTAAAATCACATGCCTGTGTTTGACCCTGTATTTAGGGGTTTCTCTGCTCCACTGATACTTTCTTGTTTGTGTTAATGGTGTTTATTTTAGAAAGTGACAAAGTGCAAGACCAAGGCAAAACTCGGAGGTCGATATTGTATGTAGACTGGTGGGGGTTTTGTGCCAGGGCTGTTTTTCAGTCCCTGACAGCCCAGCTTAATACAGATACCTCTCAGCTAGGCTGTGGTGCCCACTTAGAAGAGATTATTGCTCAGGGCCTATGGTCTCTCTTGGAAAGAGAAATGTCTTCCAACATGAGAGAACTCAGAACAGCCAGACTTGTCCTACATCATTTTATTTTACAATTGGAAACAAAATCAGTAAAAATATGTATATACAATAACAATACTGCAGTCTATATTAACAGACAAGGAAGAACTAGGTCCTCTTCTCTTATGGAAAAAGTTCAATTAATAATCTCTTTAGCAGAGAAACTTCTATCATCTCTTACCGCTGTCTATATTTCAGGGAACCTGAACATCTTGGCTGACATGATTAGCAGAGGATTAACAATCCCAAGGGGTCTCTTAAACCAAGAAATCTAGAGATCTGGGGCATACTAATTATAGATATTACGGTGATAAAGTAAAATACTCAGGTACCAACATTCTGCTCCGAATAGCCATTAACACCATGTCGATTCAATGGGACAGTTCACGCTGCGGTCTCTGCCTCAGACCACAGACGTGCCCGTGCTTCTGGTGTGTTCCCTGTTTCTTTCACGGTCCATTCCGTGACTCCTTTTCCGGACCACTGGCATGGCCATGTACCTTCTGTGACTCCTGTCCCTACTGTGGTACCTGTACTACTGGCAGCATCTGCTACCAGGTTCAAATCACCTCCTCCTTACTCCTGCTCTGTGGCATCCTGTACACACACGCGTGCCCCTTAGGCCCCTTATGCTGCCTGGCAGCTTACTGAGATTTAAAGGCACAATACTAATTACCTGTCCAATGACCTGTGACCAGTGGTTTAAGGAACTTCCTGCCTCTGCTCCAGTGTCAGTTCGTTGTTGTTCTATATTGGTTCTTCAGTGATCCTGTCTGCTGAGCTGTTGCTGATACCTGAGTTAACCACTGTGATACCAGCATATGTCTAATGCTTTTTTATCAGTTCGTTACCTTCCTGGGACTCTGTTACCCATCTACGGCTACACCTGCTGTGACCAATTACCTCCGTCGTTACCCGGTGTCCTACGTCCAGCACTTCGACTGTCAGTGCAAGTAGTCAAGTCAGGGGTAGCGACCTGGGTATTCCCCTCAACCAATCATCTCCGGTGAATATCGGGGGCACATTATACTCTGCTCCCTTGCGTAGTCTGTTACACCATCTTCACTTGTGGTGGCCATGAGGATCCACATATAACAAGTGTCCCCCATGTCAGTCCTAACTGACCCACTCCACCGTAACACTGGCTCTCTCAGCTAATGAGAATGAGCCAAGATCAATATAGGATTTTCATCTTGAGACATGACCTAGTGTCACACAGCAGCCAGAAGTGTTTAAACCAAGGGTTTACAGCATAGAATCTGATTAGGCCCTGGTAGAGTCCCCAGTCACAGGTACCACAGGTACCACGGGGTGCTCAGGATCTTGGGTTGTCCACAATAATGGGTGCCTTAGTGTTTTGCATCCACAATACAATAGGATGAAACTTGGTTGGTGGTAGATTGTTAGGGCTTTTAGACTGGTTGTTAGAGACTCTCAACTAGATTAGAAGCTTGGCTACTAGCAGGATCTATTCCAAGATTAGATCTATTGTCCCGGACTGGTATACCACCAATGGGTATTTTAAGACTCTTCCTCCAGTGGGCCATCCTTCTACACTGAAAGTACAAGCTGAGACTTTATCAGCTTCATGTGGAACAAGATGCGGAACTTAATCTTTAGTATAAGGTTCATTTGGGCAATATCGATCCAGGTTAAGGTCTAGGATTTTCCATCCTGCGTCTGCTTGGGACCTATCTTTAATTTTGAAAAAACTTTGCGAACCTCCATTAAGCCTCTGGAGAATATTACTTTGCAATACTTCTACTGGAAACTACCTTCCTTTTGTCCATAACCTCTGCTAAACGTATGGTTGAGCTGCAGGCCTTAGGCTCCACAGATCCATATCTAGTGTTTTTACGTGATAAAGTTATACTACAGCTGCTTCCCTTCTTCAGACTGAAGGGTCCAAGCCCATAGTACCAAGGCCCATTTGACTTCTACAGCTGAAAAGGTTTTAATACCTATTGACTAAATCTGCTCTGCAGCTTCTTGCCATTTCCTAAAACCTTCATTCTGCATTATTTAATTCAAAAAAGCTTCCCAGATGACGCCTTTTTTGGGAGTTCAGTTCTAAGGTCTGTGCAAGAAGTCCCTCCCTAGGTTCTGCTTGCCACATCCCATATTGTGCTGTTGAAAAGGCCACAAGATTCTCTGAAAATTTAGAATGTAATTCTGCTTTCCCTAAGTCCTGTCAGCAACACAACGCTCCCTACCTATTCTCCCAGAGCCAGAGCTAAATAAAAAATGACACAAATTGGTTGTAGTCTGGGGATCTTCTCATAGGATGATTTCTCATTTAAAACTCTATCTGTCCTATCTGTCCGCAGGGCAGAAAAACTCACATATTGTGCTGTTGAAAGGACTACAGGAAAACAGATTTACAATTTAAATTTTCAGCTTTTCATTTATACTTTTAGTCCCCTTACTTGACCACTATGGGGCATGATTGCTTGAACAGTACCATATTGCAGAACAATGTAAAATAATGGCTCTCCTATTACATTCTGTCTTTGGCAGACTGTAACAGCAGTAGTAAGACGGCAGCCATGGGGGCCTTCATCAATCCCCCAACTCTGACAAATGGTTGGCATCTTTCAATCTTATCACCGGCTTCGTACTTCTTTACCAACACAATGCTGTAAATATATGTCGGTAAGGGATTAAAACCCAGGGTAACGCAGAGGCAGCATCTAAAGAGGAGCTGTCTTTACCTACTGGAGGTTGAGGTTTAATGTACAGGCGTTGAAATCTGTGGCAAGTGTCAATGACATTGTAAGAGAATGTATTTTCAACTTACATATGTGAGTAGGATGATTTGGCATTGAGAGAGACAGGTGCCCCATATAGTGAGGGACGTTTGGAAAGCAATCCAGATTGTGTATAAGATAAAGGAAACTGGAAGATACAGTACTGGGGAAGAGAACGTGAAATATAAGGGAACTATGGGCGACATGTATGAATTCTGGCTCAGATAGACCAGTCCTAAATCGCTTTAAGGTAGTATAGACTGAACCAGAATGTATGAACCTGTTCTTCTGCAGTTCATACATGCAGGCGCAGTCTAGTGCCAATACAACAACTCAGGCTCAGGTACCACCTTTAACTTGGCCTGGTTGTTCTAACTGTTCTGTGCCAAAGTTTTGGTGTCAAAGAATCATAAATGTGTCTACTTCTACTAATGTGGTGCAACGCCCCCAGAAAGCCCCAAAACTTTGGCGCGCTAAAAAGTGTCTTTGGCGCGGTACCGAGGCACTTATCATCCCAAAGTTTGGAGTGCCCCTGTTCATACATCTATAGAACTGGTCTACTACAACTTTTTGAGGTCAGAATTCTGGTGCAGCCCCATTCATACATGTTGCCCTATGTGTGGACAGAGAGGACGACTCCTGCTATACAGATGTGCCACCAAAGATTATGTCAGGGATACCTCATTGTCCATGAAAAGGCCAAGAGATCAAGAGACTGTTGTGCTAGATCTCAAAACACAGGTATTATGTTATAGATGTTTGTTCCTGACAAAATGTTATAAATATTTCAAAAAATCCTGCTTGTTTCTGTATCTTCTAGTACCCCAGTATTACAGATACATGACACATAGAGT
Organism: Phyllomedusa bahiana; assembly: GCA_025379985.1. Lineage (NCBI taxonomy): Eukaryota > Metazoa > Chordata > Amphibia > Anura > Hylidae > Phyllomedusa > Phyllomedusa bahiana. The sequence goes on from JAODAL010027895.1 coordinate 47,989, forward strand.
CCGCTGATATTTAGCTATTAATAAAGAAAATGTAACTGAAGCATTAAAAATCTGAGCATATGTGTGGCATTAAAAGTATGAAAAGGGAAGTGTTAAAAGTAGCTTATATAACAAGTGCTAAAATAATAATTTTATCCCATGACGTTAAATAATCTTACAAAACAGTAAAAGGCTATGGTAGTGAGCCAATAAAAACACTGAGAATGGTAAACCTGACTACAGCATACCGCTCAAAATTTTACTTTTAATTAAAGAGAGACTCGGTTTGCAATAAGTAAATTGAAGCCAAATCCGTCAGTTCCTTTGTTGCTGATTCCTATGAGATACATAACATAGTTTAATAACATAGGCATGATGGACGGAGTGTTTTATGCTGATTTGCAATAGGGAATTTAACTTCCTTTTAGTTGAGTGTTTTAATATGCTGAAAATCCACTTTAAAAGCGGGTTCCATGTAGATTATTGGATATATAATTCCTTCATGTATATTCACTGTTATATGTTTTGATGTGGCTTAAAGTACATTTGTGTCAATATTTTCATTGTAATTTGGCTGAAGAAGCCTTTTTCTGTTTAATTATAAAGCCAATATATTCTCCAGACAGTTCATATCACTAATCATATTGACCATCTAGAAGAACTGCCACAGGCTGCTTTTTAGTGCAAAATATTTCTGAAACTTGATGCATTTCTTCAGGCTCGGACTGGCCCACAGGTTAATAGGGAAAACCCCCGATGGGCCCCTGAGCATGGCAGACCTGGAATTGTTTTTTACAGCATATACATCCTCAGAAGAGGCATAAAAGCATAGAAAGAGAGGCAAAAAGCTAGAAGCAGAGTATAGGAGGCATAAGTAGCTGTAAGGTGGGCCCCTAAAATAAACTTCACCGGTGGGCCCAGAAACAGCTCAACTGGTGGGCCCCTAAAGCCAACTCCAACTGTGGCCCTAGGCACCCCAGTCCGACACTGCATTTCTTAATCAATTCTATATTTCACGCAATGGTTAGACAACATGCACATATGGACATATTTCATACATATTATACATACACATGGGTGGCACAGTGGTTAGCAATGCTGATCTACAGTGTTGGAGATTTTGGTCTATTTGAGAAAGTGTTCAGATGGGTTTTTTCCCTCCATCCTTTAAGGTCATGATGAGAACACATAATACATTAGACATGGGTGGCATCGTGGTTAGCATTGCTGTTTTGCAGAGTTAGAGTTTTGGTTCAATGTAAATCAAACATTTGTTGGGCTTTGGTTTCCTTCCACAAAAACATACTAGTACGAATTCAGGATTCTCAGAACATGGTTTTTGCCGTATGTTTTCTATAACTCTGGTCTGTCAGCTGTACAGAGCCGAGGACAAGTGACCCTGAAAATCTGGTAATAGTACAGTGTGGGCTGAAAATAAAAGATGCTACATTATTAAATAAGTTATACCACAAACCTCATAATTAATTGCACAGCAGCAAAATGAAGATAAACATTACAAGCTTCTGCTGCCTGCTGTGGATGGTGAATACATTATTCGGGACACAGTAAAGAAATAAAGGGGCATTATCAGTGAGCTCACAGCAATCACAGCAATTTTTCTTTTTGGCCTGTTTCTTAAAATTCTCCCTGCCCTCCAAAAGTCATAACTTTTTTTATTTTCCCATTCACGTAGATCTATGAGGGCTTATGTTTTGCAGGACAATATGTTATTTTTAATGGTACCATTGACAATACCATATATATAATGTACTGGGAAACCCCCCAAAATATTCTTTGTGAGGTGGAACATGAATAAAAACACTTTTTTTGCAGGGGTTTCATTTTTACGGAGTTTACTCTGCAACATAAATTACATGCTATCTGTACTATCCAAGTCGGTATGATGTTTGTGATACCAAATCAGTAGAATTTTTGTTACATCTTATTCCTTTTTAAAAAAATAAATAAAACCTTTTTCTATTTTAGAAATTTTTGCGACATTTTCTACGACCTATAACCTTTTTTGTTATGAGTGAGGGCTCATTTTTTGCGGGCCGTGTGGTGTAGTTTTTAATAGTGCCATTTTGGGATATATGCAGCTTTTTGATGGCTGTTTATTCCAATTTTTTTAGGAAGACAAGATGACCAAAAAAAACCACAATTTTGGCGTTGGGAATTATTTTTCTTCTACTATCATGTTCATCGCACTGGATAAATGATCTTATCCCCGAATCGATTGGAATTTTACAGACGCGGTGAAATCGATTTTGTGTAGCTTTTTGATTTTTTTTATTTGTTAATGGCAAAAGGGGGGTGTTTTGAACTTTTAATATTTTTAAAACTTATTTTCTAACTTGTATTTGCAGTTCTCCTTTGGTACTTGACCACTAAGGGGCGCAGTGTACAAGTGATCGCGCCCCTTAGTGGTCAAGTACCCAAGGGGAACTGCAAATACAAGTTAGAAAAATAAGTTTTAAAAGTATTAAAATGTATTGCAAAAGAGTGTACCAATATAGCTCTCCTATTACATTCTTCCTCTGGCAGAGTTTATTAAGAGTAATTACATGGCAGCCACTAAGGCCTTCATTAGGCTCCTGTCTGCCATGATGACTGCTCAGCACCCTGTAATTTTATTGCAGAGGAGGTTGCTCGGGTAAAGGAAGAGTATGCAGCAGTGTAAAGGTTAAAAGGCCAAGATCGGAGCTGTGTGTGATCACAGCAGTAAGCAGCGAGCTCAGTAGTAATAATCAGCTGTTACCCGCCGGGTAATGTATTTATTTAAATAATCAATGTCAAATATCAATAAGAGGTTAAACATTTATTTGGCAAATGTGTATTAGGTTACATGTTCCTTGTCATTTTAACTAAAATTATTTGTGTGACAACCAATTTATGGATAAAGTGGCCAAGATGGCTAGCAACAGGAGTGTGGTCACATCACTAGCATATATGGACAATCTAAGACAGGTGTCATTAACCCTCAAGCCTTTATGTTAGATTATGATGTGGGCAGTTTTGGTGGCTGTGTGGGACCTGAGGCTCCCATAGCACCCATAGGTGCTCAAAATGCAGACTGGGCCTGCACTAAACTGCATCTCAGAAAGACAGGGAGAAGGGACTCAACATCAATAAGCCCTCTGCAGCTAGATTATCGAGTGCCATGGAGAAGAAAATGTCTTACATAGTGTGTGACAGTCACTTTCTAAAACCAGGGCTACATTATTTTTATCTAATATAAAAGGACTACTCCGTTTTTTTCTCCCCTTAGTTCATTAGACACTGCTTTTAGGTGCACACTAGTGGCAGTAATTTTGCTTACCTGTGGCTGAATACAGGATTTCTGACTGATACCACAGTGATCTGTTGGGTCATATGAACGGCACTCTGATTGGCTGAAAGACAATGCGCGACATGTCAGAAAAGAGGCGCCACCACGCCAGTTTTAAGGTGCATTAAATGAGTGTATAGTGCGCCTCAATGAATGAACCTGTTAAAAGTCTGGCATCTGGTATACCTTGCATAGTATAATTGTTGCGCCTAATCCAGGAGCATAGCAAAGTGTAGGCACATAGCATATCATTGCTAGCATATTTGATGCGCCTACGTTAGTGCATTCAAATGTGTCGTGTCTGGCATATAATGCGTCTGGTTTTGGTGTACTACAGTTCATTTATATAGAGAATAGGGCGTCAACACTTTTTTGGTGCAAAATACACCAAAAAAAGGTGCAGCCCTAATGAGACATGCCTATGATGCTGACAGTAAGTCAACCTTTCTACGCATACCTATGAGACTGACTTTGAACCTCCCAAAGTAATGTATAGAGACATTCACTTTCGGGTCATACAAGTATGCTGTGTGTTTCAGCTACTCAGAGTACAAATCACATGACCCAGTTGCATCAATGACAAATCCTATATTTAGCTGCAGGTAAGCAAAATTACTGGCACTACAGTGTACCTAAAGACGGGGGGGGGGGGGGGGGGGGGGGGGGGGGGGGGAGGGGGGGAACTAAAGACTCATGGGCCCGGGTGCAAAACTTCAGTTTGGGGCCCGCCTTTATCTCTGGAAACCGTCTGTGGACCAATACTTTTCAACAACCGGTGTTAGCCTGTGACAGATGTCTGCAGGGAAGCACGCTACAGAAAATAATTTCTGTTAAAAGAAAAACAAGTTATACAGACAGTGTCTGTCTCTCTTGTGCCCGTCCCCACCTCCCACCCAAAAAAAAAATGTTGTGAGGTGACCCGGAACTTGTTTTATTGGTTTTCGTTTGACAGTTTAATTGACATGTTATCTGTATTCTGTGGGTGTCAGTACAAAGACCACATTATCACTACTATAAAATGACTAATACCATCATGTTACTGACCAATCCAGTATGCCAAGACCAATTTTATCAATAACAACAAAATACAAGGACCAAATAATACCCCACATATCACTACCATACAAGGACCAAATAATACCACCACAGCATGACCACATATCACCACCATAAATGGTTTGAATAAAACCATTGTATTGTTGCTGAATATAAACCATTACACTAAGAAAACTATTACCACCATACATTGACCATATAGTGGTCAGCCTGATTACAGTACATTTACATTTAGTGACTCACAGATGACATCTTATCTGATGAGAATTGTTCTCTTTCCATTTTCTTTGTTCATCTGCTCCAGACCATCATAAAGTCTTCTCCCGGCCACAAATCGTCCCTTCAGCAATTACCACAAAAACATGTAAGACTCCAAACAGTGAAAGTTCCCCAAACCAACTATGGGGTCCTCATTTGTGCCAACAGTAGGTACACACTCCATATAGTAGACAGCCACCACAGATTAAACAGGCGGATAGGAAGATGCTTCATTTAGGTGGGTTAGACTCTAAAACTTAGTCAGATAAGAAGGCAGACTCTTCCTGTTAATTAGGTAAAGTCCCTGTTCAATATAGGGACCCTTCTGTAATAGGAAATAAAAGAGCCCCCTCTAGATATAGGTAAGTAGATGGGGGGCCCCTTTGGCAGATAGGCAATAGATAGGGCCCCTTCAGGTGGTAGACGGGTTAAAAAGGGAATTTTGGGTGGGTAGGCAGGTAGATAGGACCCCCTTTTGTAGGTAGGCGGGGTTAAGGGCCGTTTGGTCGGTAGTTGGGCCACTTAGGGTAGTAGTTGGGGCCCCCTTTGGGGGGTTATTCACCCCTCCTTATTAAAAAAATAAAAAATTTTAAACCCCCCTCAGTCTCCTCTCTCCCCCGATGAACACCGCTCTTTGAATCCGGAGCGGATGGCATGACATCATCACGCCGCCAGTTCCAGCGTGTACTAGTCCCCAAGTCTAGGCATAGGCTTAGTGCCTAGTAAGGCACGGCCGAGGACTTTTTTGCTTTCCGCTGCCCCTTCAGTGGCTAAGTGGCCAGTATCAGTGTATACCAACCACTTTGCCTCAGCCAATGTCTGCACCACTCAGGCGGCGGCTGTGAATGCTGTACCACTGGGTCTATGTGACCCAGTGATGCAGCTGTGTGGTGAGGGGGGGTCTGTGGGCCCCCCTGGCTCAGTGGCCCCATCACAACTGTAACCTTTCCGACTCCTGTAGTTACACCACTGCCTAAAAGCATTGTCTAATAAGCTAAGGATAAAAAAAACCTTCAGAGAAGTAGCAAGACAGTTGTGGGATCCACACTAGGCCACACACATTCTCTGTGGTAGGTCTTGGCAACAGGTCTTTGTGCAGGCCATGACCCACCGCATCTTTTCAACTGTATGCACATCCTCAGGACGCGTATACAGTTGAAAACTATGGTGAAACAGGGAGGCGATAGCTATCGACTCCCTGTCTCACCATCTAACTACTCCTGTGAGTGGATCTACCACTGCCATGTCTCCTAGGCTAAAAGCTTATGGCTCAGGCCCTAGACTTCTGACCTAGGAGATGCGACACAGTGCCCCATGTAATGGAGTGTGATGTACGTTGTGCCCTGGACACTGTCCCGAACTATGCTTGGCAGGGGAACGGGGAGAGGCAAGTATCATTTATTTATTTATTTTTTTTAATTGGTCAGTGGGGCCTATTTAACACCTCCTACCACAGGGGTCAAAAAGTACTCACAAAAGTAGTACATCCCCTCGATTTTTTTTTTCATTGATTTTATCTTTTCATTGGACAACATGAAAATATACACTTGATACAATGTAAATAGTAGTTACCTTTTTATACCCTCAAAATAA
>JAODAL010027896.1:0-54198 GCA_025379985.1 Phyllomedusa bahiana
CCCCCTTTCCTGCTAAAAGCAAACCAGCCACAACCTCTCCACACCATAGATCACCCCTCCTGTCTCCGTGGAGCACATGCAGCCATCCAAGCCTGCAGTTTACTGGGCGGCCACACAGGGTTAACTCTGGCAGCAAACCCCCCTCGCCTCCCCCCCGCTGTATAGAAGGAGACTGCTTTGTGCTAGGGGGGGGGGGGAAGAGGGAGGAGAAGACAGACAAGAAGCACCCCCCTAAAACAAAAACCCTTTGCGCCAACACTTGAAGTAGGTGAAAGCTTGTAATAAAAAACCCGTTAAATACCCAGTTTTTTTTCTAAAACGGGCCACAGGGTGTGGGGCCACGTAAGTTTAACTACTCCCAACTTTCAACCCCACTATTACAAGGGCAAATCAAATGTCACCTGGCTAAACGATTCAAAGCATGGCCACTATGGGCAGAGGGTTGACAGGTCCTCCGAAGTAAGGGGAAAAAAAGGGCCCCCCTCTAACTGCTCCATAGGTGCCGGTATTTTTGTTTTTATATGCGCCTCTTCTCCCATATTGGCAAAAAAAGTCCTTTTCCCCGGGTCAATACGCACCAATGTATACTTTAAATTGCTGCAATTAAAATTTATGTATAATAGGAAGATTTTAAAGAAAAGAAGCTTAGTTGAGCCATTCAGCATTGGACTGAGAGGAGCTCTCTCTTATGCATCTGGTCCCATCAGAGTCCAGACCACACCACCATGCTTTACTATTCTACTGTATATTTAGATTTGCAGGTAATGAGTGATTTGAAGGGGTCGATAATGAATGATTAGACATTTTTGTGTCATAAAGATTTAGGCTGTTGGATCTTATCTGTGCCATTGAGGCTTATGTTGCAGTTAGTCCACTTTGCATTCAGACATTCCATCACTATTTACACCCAAAGTAATCTTCCTGGCAAATTAACCAGATGTGCTTTTTTATGCTTCAGCTATTGTTCCTCTGACCATACCTGTGGAAAGTCAATATGGGCTGAATGGTTGTCTGTTCTGTGACAACTGTAGTATGATGTTGCCCATCACCAATTTCTGTCTCATTGTGTTATGTGTGCTTGATATGAATAGAGTGTTGTTTAAATTAGAACTGGACCCAAATTAGCTCAATTAACAGAAAAAAATCACTGAAATGTAATTAATTAAAATAGTGGGTTGGTAAAATTCAAACGGGGCCCAGATCAGCACAATTTAAAAAACACAAAAGAATGATGTTGGTTTGGATATTTAAATTGGGTTATTTTAGGCTGAAAGAGGTGAAATAAACAACCAAACGTAGTAATGTGTAATTAATATCAATTGTGTGTTATTCAAACAAATACTGGGCCCAAATCATGGATTCTTTTGATTTCAAAATGGCACAATTAACTGAAAAAATGATGTTTAAATAATATAAGCTGTAGATTGCTGACATTATAACTGAGCCCAAACTTCACATTTTTTCTCTCCAGTTTCTCCTTAATCTACTCCTGAACCCTTTTTCCTTTTCAAATTTAAAACGGGCCCCAATTTTAACCCGAAAAAAAAAGATTGTCCCCCCAAAAAATATAATCTGTAGATTGCTGACAAATTTTTAAACTAAGCCCCAAAAGTATTTTTTTTTTCCAAAATTTTCCCTTTTAACCCCCTGACGTTTTTTCCCCCTTCTATCAATTTGATTTCCCTTTCCCCTTTCTCCTTTTTTTAATTTTTTCTCCAAAAAACCTTTGGGCCCTGTTTACTTTTCATAAAAAATAAGTAACCTTTCCCAAAAAAAAAATTTTCCTTCAAAACCCGCGGTTTAATTTCCCGAAAAAATTTAAACGAAGGGTTTGCTTCCCTGTGGAAACCGCTTAATAATTTTTTAAATGATAAATTTAAAAATTTTTCCCTTTCCCAAAATTTCACTTCATATTTATATTTTTGCCTTTTGGGTTTTTAAGACCTTTAGTTTTGGCTTAAATTGTCCCCCCCGGACCAGCAAAATTTGGCCCCAAAAAGGGCCATTATTGTAAAAATTTGGCCCTTTTAGAGCTCCTAAAGGAGAAAAAATATAATGTGAACAAGAGGGAAAAGAAGTAAAGAAAATAAAAAAGCCCTACTTGTAAATTTAAACCCGCAGCTTCGACCCTGGCATAGCCGCCATTTGTAAAATTTTCATGTTTTATCACAGTTTCCACCTTAATTTAGATAAATATCCCTGATTAAAACATGTCTTTCTCAGATTTTCTTACCTATTTCACGTGTACAGGGAAAAAGGGAAACCGAAAAATTGTCTCCAAAATGAGCAAATAAAATGTGATATTTTGGATGTAGTAAACGGGTTGTAAAGTCTTTAGCCCAATTTCACCACAAGTTGCCCAAAAAGTACATTTGGTTTTTGGCGGTGCAGATGAGTTAAAAGCTACCTTTTCTGTTGTCTTTTTTTATCCAAATTTTAAAAAAAAGACTCAACTTTTGGGAAAAAAGTTGGTCTTGATTGCAACTATTCTATCATTATGGGCGAGATGTCAGAAAAGTGGCATTTCCCCCGGCAGTTTTTTGGGCCCTTAAAACCCTTTTTTTTAAATGCGCCCGAAAAATCCGATCCTTCCCCCAAAAAACTGGCGTCCCGGGGATACCTTGCACAGAAAACTTAATACGCCCCCAAAAGGGTTAAAGCCCCCTTTTAAAGGCGCATTGCGCCCAAAAAAAACCCAAACGCCCCTTTTAAAAAAGGGGCATTTCAAAACTCCCAGCACAAAAGAAATCTTTTGGGAGTATATTAATGTGCCATCAAGGGGGCATTCCCCAAAAGAGGTGCAAAAACAAATGTAAAAATTTTTTTGGGCCCCAAAAGGGGCATTGCATGACGGAGGCGCACGTGCAACCCTTTGGGGCGCTTACAAAGGGGTCTTTCCCGCCGTATAATGCATTATTTTTTGGGGTTTCGACAATTCATTTTTCAAAAAAAATACTTTTGGGGTCCCAAAAAGGGGTTTTGGCGCAAAAAAGACCCAAAAAATGGCGTTGGCGTGTTGGGAAAATGTCGCCCTATGGGTCTACCAAAATGATGTCAAAATTTATATGTCTCCCCTGGAAAAAAGACCACAAACCCAATTCCCCGTGAAACTGAAAAATTTTCAGCAATATTTTTACCATCGCCCCCAAATTTTTCCCCCTGATAATTTCCCTATCTCAGCAAAAAAATAGGAGCAGTTGGGGAAAAGGGGTATAACTACAGGGGACAGGGTTTGGGTTTTTTGGCCCGTTTTTCCATGGAGGGCGAAAACAACTATAAGGGAAACTGTGGACACAAGTGTAGTAAATTTTTAATCATAGTTCAATTCAAACTTGTTTCCTTTTTCTCCCTGATGCATTCGAGCAATAAGATACAGGTTTTATTTTTTTTTCCCGGAAAGCTTTAAAATTTTGTTAAGTTGTCATTAAAAATTTTTCCCCAAATTTTAAAAAATTGTGCTGTGGGAGTGGTGAACCCCAAAACTGAAAACATCATTGGTGTGCCCTATGACGACCTCTGAGTTTTTACTTCTAAGGGTCTTCAAGTCCCCTTTTTCACAAATTTTCCCCATTTTAAAAACCCAAATTTTTACCCTTGGGAAAAACCAAATAAAGGAGTCAGAAGGTCAAGATTAATAACATTTGGGTGCAATGTGGCCTCTTCATTCTGGCTATTGTTAGGGTGTGTTCGCACGCTGTACTGCAGCGCGTACAGTACACGCCGCAGTACACCGTGTGTTTCGGGAGCTCGCACTGATCAGCGCGTAATCCCGTGGTGCAGGGGGGCGGCAGCCCGCTGGCCCCATAGACATGCATTACTCGCGGCGCGTATTCGGCGTAAATAATTGATATGTCACTTATCCCCCCGCGCATACAATACGATCATATTGTACGAGCAGGGAGAGGAGGCGTAATCCATAGTTCTCTATGAGAGCTATGGATTACCATAATTATGGGGCGCATTTCCTCGTGTATTAAGCGCAGTATGTTTCGAAATACATGGCAAAATGCGCCCCAAAATAAGCCGTGTGAACATACCATTAGAATCACAAAGCAGATGTTGATTATATCTCATGGCATGTGTTATTGGTATTATTGATGTTGGAAGATTAGGATTCATAATGCCTGTGTATTGCCATTAGGAATTGCTAACATGCAATAAAGTGTCCAGTTCACTAGAGCTTAGAGTGTTCAAGACACAAACCAACTAAGCAACTCCAAAAAGTTCAAGTTTGAATTTCAAGTGTATTTGTGCCTCATAGGGATTGGCGCTTATAATGCTGCTGACTTAGTTGCAGTGAATGTTCGGCAGAATAAAATGTGTGCATGTAAATGTGTGTCCTCAAGCAGTAATCTGAGATTTGTATTCATGAGTAGCGGAAAGAGGACAAAAGAGTTTTTGTTAGTTGCATAATGATGATTGATCACAAGTACAAAGGAATTAAGTAGAGAAATTTGCTAACAAAATGAAGTCAAGTTCAGGCCTATCACTCTTTGAAGTGGAAGTTTAAATTCAGCTAAACTTTCGCACTTGTTTTTAGCCCTTAAGAAGGTGACATTCACAAAATGCCAGAGAAATTCTGAATCTGATGCCAGAAGGAATAGAGTTATATTATAACTCAATACTGTTTCTACCCTCTCCAACATTAATCAACTCATCTTCCTCAATCCTCTGGTCTTATGGGTCTTTTTGCAATGCCAACAAAAGTGAGGGAAGTAGTTTTAAATTTTTTTTATTTTTTCCAGGTTTTAAAAACATATGGCATGGAGCAATGAAAAAAATATACCTCACTACATTGTTCAGCTTTCAATGTGTAGGGAAAGGTAAATGAAGACTATAATCAAATACATGGCTGTTTTTATGTTGCTTTGTTGAGGAGACAAGAGAGATTTTATTTGTTTTGAGTACAGACAAGTTTCTCTTGATTAGCGAACATCTCTCTCTCCTCTCTCTTATCTAATTGCATGGTGATGTCTGTTCCTTGCTATGTGTAACCTCTAGGATCAGAGCTTTGTTTGTTTAAGATAAATACATGTTTTTACTCCTTAGAGAGCTATAGTCTGTTCTACAGATTTGAAGTCTCCTGCAGTCACTTCACTGTAACAGGCTCAGCTAGGAAAAGCAGAGCTGATATAATAATGACTGCCATAGAACCACCCACAACCCAACCAGGGAGTGGGAGTCTGAATCTGGCTGTGACTCTGTGAAATTGCATGGTCAAAGAAACCCTTTAAATTCCCCTTTTGCTCCTCCACTTCTAGGCATATAGCCCCCTGTATGTAGACAGCCCCCTCTAGATATATAGCCCCCTGCAGGTACACAGCCCCCTCTAGGTATATAGCCACCTCTAGGTACACAGCCCCCAATGGATATAGCCTCCTCTAGTTAAATAGCGCCCTCTAGGTATATAGCCTGCTGTAGGTAAACAGCTCCCACAGGTACATGGCCTCCCTAGGTATTAAGCCCCCCTTAGTTACACAGAACATTGTTGTTAGCTGATTTTAGAAATAAAAAAAAAACTACTCGCCTCTCCGCGCTCCCCCACTATGGAGCTGGCTCCGGGAGCTAGTTGCCAGCATAAGTGGCCTGACATCAACACGCCGCCTACGCCTGGACATTGCTCCCGGCTTCTTCTAGATCAGAAGCCGATGGGCTTCTGGCTTAAGACATACAGCCATACAAGCAGGCGTGATCTTGCCTCCTGTGCCGCATAAAGACACAGCGGGTTCAGGCTTCCTGCACACAGATGTGCTGCCCGGACCCACCGCAGGGGCCGACCAACACAGCTGGGCATTGTAGGCAGCTGCTAGAGAGGGCCCCCTGCTCATGGGGTCCCCAGGCAAATGCCTACCTTGCCCAATGGAAGAGAAGGCTCTGGCCACTAGCACATCCAGTAGTTTTAAACATGGTGCCCAGGATTTTGGATCAAGATGTGTGGGGGCAGGCAGGCTATTTTGGTTTTTCTGCAAATAGTTTATAAATGGCCTAAATAAAACAGTATCTGCACTGCTATTAGCTCCCTTCCATATCTTGAGCTCACCTTATCTACGATCCCTTCTCTCCTTTGTTTCCTTGCACTGCTATTACTTTCCACCCACGTCCCATAATCATCTCAACTGCTTTTCGTCTACCACTCTTTCGGTTGAATAAAACAATAAGCCATGACAAAATACTATAATAGGTTTTCTTTGTCAACAGCCAAAAGAAGTAAATATACACAATGTACATGAAATCCACTCAGTACAAAATCCATCCTCCTGTACGTGACCCGCATTAGCCTTTTATGATTCAAATCAGTTTCTGTTACAGGTATGTTTCTTACCATATATCCTTCTATGTATCATATCCCAGATGACTTCCTCATTTCTAGTCTACAGTATCTATATTTGATATGAATATTTTATAGAAAGTTATATTATAAATTTATACTTTAGCTGATGGACAAAGCACGGGAATAAGTTAACATTGGCAAAGCACGATCTACCCATAGAAGACCAGGGTTGCGAGGTACGCTAAAAATATTAAACTTTTATAGTGCCGCGTATTTGAATTAGTGTTTATGTTTATTTCCCATGTCTGCTTTCACCTGGTCAGAAACCATAGCACCCTTACCTCTCAGACTCTGCTAGTCAAGATTTTTTAAAATGTATTTTCTAATCCTTAACAACTTTTGGATTCACTCTTACAAATCCCCTCTATTACATCCAGATGCTCTCGTAGGACATTTGTTGTCCCCTTGAGTCAAACCCTTTAAGGCCGTGTTCACACGGCTTATTCCCGACGGATTTGTGCGCCGTATTGAGCGCACAAATCCACCGTGAATAATGGGCGGGAGGGGGGCGGCGCCGGAGCGCGGCGTGGGCACCGCTCCCGGCCCCATATACAATGCATTGTTTACGGCGCATAATCCGTAAATAATTTGCATGTCACTTTCTCCCCCCACGGCGGATTCGCCGAGCGGGGAGGAGCGACGGAATCCACTGTTCTCAATGAGAGCAGTGGATTACCGTAATTGCTGCCACGGATTGGCGCGGTACTGAAGCACAAATCCGGCGCTCAGTCCGGCGCCAATACGCGGCATAATAAGCCGTGTGAATGAGGCCTAACCGTATTATAGTCGTGTTGCAATTATTAAAAAAATAAAGCCTTGACCTAAAACTTGAGAATAAGTCACAATTAAAGGAGTTGTCTCATTAATAGCTTTCAGCCTCTGTCTGTGAATGGGAGTTGAATTGAGGGGCGTGCTAGCTTCTCTGCCTCTTCCCCCTCCCTCTTCCCCCCTCCCCTCAGCACACAGGCAGCTATCCGGGATTGCTGCCAGAGTTAACCCTGTGTGTGCCTGCCTAGAGAGGTCTATGATTGCTAATAGTGTTCCTATACCCTCTGCTTAGCTTACATATCTCCACATCTCCAGCAACAACAAACAAACCCTCTCAGAACAGAGGCAGGGAAGCTGCAAAGTGTTACTCAGGATGTGTCCCTAGTACAGCACAGAATGAACTGTTCAAAATCTGTATAGTATTATTATAGTTACAGCTCCACAGACATCATGATTATAGTAACAAACAGGGTCACTGCTGTCACATCTATTGATCAGCCTCATCTCTGCTCAATCTGTGTAGAGAGCAGGAGGAAGCAGGCACACACAGGGTTAATCCAGGCGGCATGGACATAGAAACCAGAGTCCTCCCTCCCCCTCCCTACACTACAGAAGCATTCTGTGCGGGAGGGGCTCTCTGCTCCGACCTGTCTTCAAAGGTGATGAGTCATTCAGACCTGACAGCCAGTAAGATAAGGATCAACACGTCTGCTGCTATAGAGATTTGAGAAGCTGAAGCACTCCTATGAACAGGGCTAGCTCAAAATCAGTAGTACATTTGAAATGAACATATATTGCAAAGCTGCTTGTTTTTTAAAGATCTTTTAATTAAAACCCAATCATTGTAGCGAGACAACCCCTTTAAATAATTAAAGCGACTGTTTTGTATAGACAACATATTTCTTATTGGAAATGGTGTGGGATGGAAATTCACATGAAATAATAAAAAGGGCAATATTCACTGATAGCAGGAAAAAAACAAGACTACCAGCTCACCCAATAGATGCCAGTCGCCAGGTTGTCCGTGCAAGTATCCCGCCTGGAGTCCGCGTGTAGATTGTTGAGCTTGGAGCAAAGTAGTTCATACAGCACCAAAGGACAAAAGCCTGGCTAAAATTTCAAAGGCTTTATTGCAAAGGCTTTAAAGGATTAATCGCACTTGGACAATTGTCTTTGGGGGGATGCTACGCATATTTTTATCTTTTGATTACAATAAAGCCTTTGAAATTATAGCCAGACTTTTGTCCTTTGGTGCTGTATGAGCTACTTTGCTCCAAGTTCAGCAATATTCACTGATACAAAACTAAAATCAATTCCCAGCAGGATACAGAGAAGTCGTAATGTTATATGGATAGGCTGCACAATGCCACCAGGAACGTAGGATTAGACTCAAATGAAATGAGCCCCCATAAGCCAATGATTAGAGAATAATTGGGTTGTGGGGCAAATGTAGCAATAATTCAATATATAAATAGTGCTATATTTCAGAGAATTGACATAGTAGTACTAGATAGCAGAAAAGCCTTCAATGTGTTATTATCTACGATAAAGTACACTGTTCTCACTCTTTGGGCCCCATAGCAGCTGCTTTGGCTGATATGGCATTAGTAACTCTCAGGGGAGCCGCCGATCCCATATAATGCTAAGACTTCTCTGTAAAAAACAAACAAAACACTTAAAATAGTGAAAAAACACACAATCTAGTATTTTGTATTGTATTGTTTTGGAGTGTGCTGGCAACTTGACTAATCAAATAGTTTGGGTGTCCCTCATATGCTGTAAGCCAGCATGGAGCAAAACATGCATGACTGACACCCTATAAAAGCCTTATCTATGTGCAAGTATTATACCAAGCAGTCTCCCCCTTATGAATATAAGGTGTATGAATGGCTGTTCATCAGTACTTTGGACCCATGCAACCCTTATAGCATAGTGGCTTCTCTGCCTCAAGCTGGGTGTTTAACTTGTCTTGGTATCAGTAGGTATAGGGAGTATGGGATGTTAGTATTTTATATTGAGCACTTGGAGGGTGCTAATGAAATATTATGGGTGTTACTAATAGTTTTAAACTGGCATGGTGAGCTATATATAATCTGTGTGCAAATATATTACTAAGCAGCCACCCCCCTCATGTATAGGTGTTTGAGTGAAGGTTCATTAGTATTTTGCACCTGTGCAATCTCATATAACATTAAAGGGGTTGTCTTGTTCCAGCAGTTGGCAATGTTTTCTGCTGGTTGCCAAGCAAAGCTTGTGAAATGGAGGGGCGTGTTTCTCCTCCCAGCAGGGAGTAAATTCACTCTCTGCAGACACCCTCAAAGTGTGCACGTGATGATTCATTCTGTGTGAGCTATGGGAAGGGAGAAGTTCTCAGCTGTCATTGGAATCACTGGAAGTGAACAGCTAAGTGTAACTCGATAGCGTATATCTAAATTTCTCCCTTTCTCTACAAACTTTGTAACTAGAATGGGCATTTGACATTCAGGACTCTGGGAAAGATGGGTGATTTTTTTTCTCTGCCTCTCTCACGCAGTGATATATCCTGCAGATTATTACATCTCTGACCTCTACAGAACAAAACTATACACTTTATCTGTTTGTGTTTACGTGGTACTGCACATCTGTCTCACAAGTGGTTTACGTGGTACCTTGCATCTGTCTCACTTTTTTTTTACATGGGACTGCATCGCACAGCTGTGTTCTTTCTATGTAATTTACGTGACACTGCACATCTTACATGGGACTGCTGTGTACAATGGTGTTCTCTGTGTATGATGTACGTGGGACTGCACATGAGGCGCACAAGTGATTTACATGGGACTGCACATATGTGTTGCAATTATTTTTTTTTACGTGGGACTGCACACTACAGCTGTGTTCTCTGTCTCTGTAATTTGTGTGAGACTGCACGTCTTACATGGGACTGCTGTCTACAGCTGTGTTCTCTCTGTTTCACATAGGACTGCACCTGAGATTTAAGTGGGACTGCAGCTCTGTGTCGCAAAATTGCTTTACGTTCTCTCTCTCTTTTACGTGGGACTTCAGAGTACAGCTGTGTTCTCTCTCTTTATGTAAATAGCATTGGACAGCACATCTTACATGGGACTGCTGTGTACATGATATTTACGTGGGACTGCAGATCTGTGTCACAAAACTGCTTTACGTTCTGTCTCTCTCTCCCCCCTCTCTCTGTCTCCCCTCTCTCGTCTATGCACACTGCTGCTTGTACATGCACTCCCATCTGTGACCTCATCCCTGCGCATTCTTGTCTGCAACCTATTCACTGTATCCACATAGCCTGCGTGTTCTTGTCCGCGATCTGGGTGGAACATACAGCTCAGCTGACAGCCAGCAATACATTAACTGGACTTAAAAAAACCTGGGCTAAAACCGGGTTTGCTAATAAAAGTAAAGAAGCCTTTCTCTTTTAAACCTAGCATTTTGCTAATGTTAACCAAAGGGCGGACAAGTTTAGATTTTGGTCCCCCATTTTAAAAAAAATCCGAGGAGAAAAACCCCTTTAGTTTTCTGATCCTGCTGGGAACTAGTTTTCCACCTGTCTTTATATTAGTAAGTATGGTCATTTTTTTCATAATTTGGCACCTGGGTAGCCGCTTCTGCTCATAAATTTCCCAGTTGCGACTGAGTCCTCCAGGCTGAGGCCCCACCTTTTTTGAAGTTTATATTCTTTCATTGGCCAAATGTGCAGAATTTGTTTCATGAAAAAAACAATTTAACCCAAAGAAACCGTCACAGAGAAACGATCTATTTTTGGTTTATGGGAAAAGGGCAAACTTTGGGGGGGGTTTCACTGATCTCTCCTGAGAATTGGATATACGTCAACATGGCACCCCCTCCCCCCTGGAAATTTTTTGGTTTGCCAGTTAAGGGGTTTTCCCATCACAAACATTGATGGCATATCAATAGGGTATGCCATCAATGTCAGATAGGTGCAGGTCCCACCTAGCTCCCTAACAAGCCTCCGAAACTCCCCATTTTGAATGTAGAAGTGATCATGATTACTTTATTACTCTCCATTCATTTCAATAGGTGTTCCAAGCACAACTGAGTTGTTGCATTCGGCTGTACTTGGAACTACCATTGAAATGAATGGAGAGTAACCATGCATGTCTAGCCACTTCTCCCTTCTCCAACAGGGAGTTTAGGGGGTCTAACTTGTATCTACCTACGTAAGAACTTGGATGGAACATTGTCTTCTTCATGTAGGGAAGATTTATCAATATTGTCATAAGGAGAGCTTTTGGTGCTATGATAATATTGTCATTCATGTAATATTTTGCAACAGTTTACAATTGTTGTAAAGTTTATGCAAATGTTTTATATAAAGTGTATTCTAGAAAATAAAATGTATCATTTATCCACTGTACACTCTTTTACTCATAGAGCAATATGGAATGGTAGCATGCATGCTCAATGCTAAAAAGCCCCAATTTCCCGAACCAGCAGTAGGGGTTGATTTTTTTTTTATAGTATATTAGCATAGACCTATCAGTTCTGTTGTTTGAGCCTTATTTATACTTGGAGAAGCCATTTAACCAGGAGATATTATTAAGGAGGTTTCTTAAACACTTACGGCAACATGTATGAATAGGCCTGCTGCGCCAGTATTCTGGGGTACTTTCAGCCCAAAAACTGTCGCAGCCCAGTTCTCTAGATGTATGAGCAGGCGCACTACAAAATTAGGCGCATTTTGTGGCGTATCGCACAACAACCGTATGATTCACATACACATTTATGAATGTTTGACGCCAAAACTAGGTGCATAACTGTTAGTACAGCCAGACCAAGTTAAAAGTGATCTACCTGAGCCTGAGCTGTCGTAGTGGAACTAGGTTTGCGGTTAGGGCTAAAAAAATATCAATTATTTCTTATACCACTAAAATAATGCAAATTTATAATAATTATCAAACTATATAAAATTAAATAATATTAAGTAAATATTAAATTATATAACATAAAATGAATATTAAATGTTATAATATCCCCCCAAAAATCATCCTATCACATTTATATAAAATGATATCATTTAAAATTAATATTAAATAATATAAATGAATTAAACCAATACAGCATCTACCCTAAATCCCGTTATTATAGTATTATCAGTGATTCCAAACACATCACAGTAGGCTAGAAATAAAGGAAAAGATGTTAGAATAGCAGGTCAGTGAATAGAAACTATGCTAGATTCTATTCACTGACATGCTATTTTATGTATCAGTGAGCATGGCCCGAGCTGTCAGGAATTCTGTGGAGACTTTTCTACTTTTTTAATGCGGCACAGATAAGCTTTGCGCCAGGATTATACCTACAATGCGCCAAAGGTATGAACTGCAGAAGAACAGGTCCATACATATTAGCGCATTCTACACTGCTTTAAAGTTATTTATCACTGGCCTCTATGCGCCAAGTTCATACAGGTCGCCCTTAGAGTGATGTTTCATGGGTTGGTTCCCATTATTTCCACCTCCAGCTCAACAATGACATCTTTATTGCAGTAAGAGGTTAATTATTGTGACGACCTTAAAAGGTTGCTATACTGTGTGCCTTAATGAACAAGCACCACAAATGCCTTATTGTGTCTGCCATCTTTTCAGGAGATGTTGTCTTAATATTACTTTGACCTTCTTGGACATGTTGTCATCTTATTTATCCAGAAATTGCCTGAGTATAATGAATGAGGTTTCAGGGGACTTCATTACAGTATTATCCTGTAGTAAGTGTTCTGCTCTATTTAATGACTTCAGACAGAAAATATCTGCTAGCTAGGGTCCTTGTGCTCTTCAAATTCAGCATAATGATATTGTTATTTGACAGGCTATAGATATTTAGGGATGGCTTCAGTGCTGTTGTCTCTTTAGATAAAAAATATATACAGTCTGTTATACAGTGTATGTATATATATATATATATATATATATATATATATATATATATATATATACAGTATCTCACAAAAGTAAGTACACCCAGTTTAGTAAATATTGTGTTATATCTTTTCATGGACATCACTGAAGATGTAAACCCTTGGATACAATGTCAAGTAGTCTTGTACAACTTGTAAATGTAAAACCTCAAGGGTTAAACTGGGGCAAAAAAAGTGAGTAACCCTTAAGTAAAAAATGGACAAATTGTCCAAAAATTAAAATTTGTGTGGCCTATTTTTTCCGCACTGCCTTAATCTTTTGGGCATGGGGTTCACTAGAGCTTAAAGGTTGCACCCACTGGAACCCTCTTCCACCCCTCCATGGACATCACAGAGCGGGTGGATGTTAGAGCCTTGCCTCCCCCACCTTCTGTTTGAGGTACCCCACAGAGCTCAAAAGGGTTTGATCTGGAATCTGTCGGCCGTCCAGCACCTTTACCTCATTTTTTTTAGCAAAGGCAGTGGTCATCCTTTTTAGGTGTGTTTTGGGGGGTTATTATTGGGAAATTGTCCTGTGGCCCCGTTTCCAAAAAGGGGGGGGATATGCCCTCTTTAAATATGTCACATACAAATTAAATTTAGATTCCCTTTAATTAATTTTTGCTCCTCACAGTTGGGGGCACTCATGCAGCCTTAAACCATGACCTCCCCCATGCTTACTGTGCAAGACCCCTTGGCTTTGTACTCCCCCACAAACATTCACGCCGCCAAACATGCTCCAAATAAGTTTACCTTGGTCTCATCAAGTCACAGAACATGTTTTCAGTAATTCATGTCCTTAATCTGCTAGTCTTCAACAAACTGTAAGCTGGCTTTCTTGTGCATCATCTTTAGAAGAGGTTTCCTTCTGGGACAAACCCTGCAGACCATTTGATGCGTGTGCAACAGTTGGTCCCCTCTTTTTGAAAAGACAATCTTGTGTTGAAACGGACGTGATTCAAATTTTTTGGTCGACCCTGAATGGCCCATTTTAAGAAAACTTTTGAATCTTCTGTATGGTCTTGACCACCGTACTGCAGCTCAGTTTCAGGGTGTTGCCAATATTCTTGTAGCTTTAAACACAAAAATTCTTGATAATCATTTAGGTTTCATCCACACTGGTTTGGTTAGCGTGAGTTCCCACTCCTCACGTATACACCTTTTTATAACAATGACCAAACTTAAAATTTTCAAATAGTATTTGCAATCATTGTTCCGATTTAAAATTGACAACAGTCTGTAAGGACAAAGAAAAGTGCAGATTACTTATCGCATGGGATATTGTCACATTTCTCTGTAAAAGAGCGATTGGTAGTGAGGATTAGCTGGAGGACACGAGCCGCCCGCACACCCTGGTGCGACGTTCGAAGACAGCTTCTTTCCAAGCATTCGCAGTAAGGTAAAAGTATCCCTTATATCCGTTTCTATTTACACAGATGAATACAAGAATTCACAAATTACAAAATGTTATAAAAACACTCTCATTTCATGTTTCTCATCTAATCCCTTGGGACTCAGGGCATCCAAAATATTTCTCTCTTTATTAAATGCTCACTGGTTACTATGCCAGTGCAAGTTTTAACCATTCAAGCACACACCATTTTAAATTCAGCTAATTATGCTGTGCTTCAAAATAAAATGGCGGCAACAGTATTTTATCATATTTGTTACTTTCACTCATGTTCCCTTCATGATTTTCTTTGATGGCTTTTTCTTTTTTTCTTTTGTGGAGTCTAATAGCTGACCTGTGTTCCTTTAACCTGATTTTAATTTGTCTACTGGTTTGGCCCACATAGGGTTTGCAGCAAGGGCATTTTAACATATAAATTACTGAACTACTTGTGCATGTATGGTATTCGCGAATCTCTATGGGGAAACCCTGTGTGGGGTGGTTGATGTTCGAACCCCTAATTATGCTATTGCAGTTTTGGCAGTTCAAACAAGGGTATGTACCTTTCTTTTCTGTATAATGCTTGATTTTAAACAAACATCGTTTGCACAAGTTTAGAGTTGTTCAGAATTTATCATGTTAAAATGCCCTTGCGGCAAACCCTATGTGGCCAAACCAGTAGAAAAATTAAAATCAGGTTAAATGAGCACAGGTCAGCTATTAGACTCTACAAATTAAAAAAAGAAAAAGCCATCAAAGAAAATCATGAAGGGAACATGAGTGAAAGTAACAAATATGAAGAAAATACTGTTGCTCGCCATTTTTTTGAAGCACAGTCAGAAAGAAGGGTAGAGGGAAGAGTGTCAGGGAGGCTAGGTCTGATCTGGTACACCCCAACAAATTTGCTAGATTGGAAGATGAGGGGCGATATCAGCTCAGAAATAGAGCTGTGCAGCAAGACACTACCCCCTGTCTGCTCAGTAATTATGGGGTATAGGAGTGCAGGTCAGGATAGACAGGTGTTGCCCTGGGGTGTAGTAGTTGGGGAATCCATGATTAGGGGCACAGACATAGATATCTGCACAAAGACCGGATCGTCGAACAGTATGTTGTTTACCTGGGGCTCCGGGTTCGACATATCACGGACTCGGGTTGACAGATTGGCTGGGTATTGGTGGTTCGGTGAGATTCCAGCTTGTCATGGTCCACTTGGCACCAATGGACAAAGTTACAGGTAGGTGGAGTTTGTCGCTTAAAATTTATTTCGGGGATTTAGGCAAAAGCTCAGGGGCAAGGACCTCCAAGTTATATTTTCAGAAATTTTACCTGTTCCAAGAGGCAACACCAGAGGCGGCGGCGGAGATCAGAGAGCGTGAATAAGTGGCTCAATAAATGGTTTAGGAAAGAGGGATTTGGGTTTTTGGAGAAACTGGGCTACTCTTCTGTCTTGGCTACAGATCTATGTAGGGGATGGGCTGCGGCCTAAATGGGGGGGTTGCTTTGCCGCTGTTATTGGGGGACAAAATGGCAACCGGAAGTTGGAGGAAATTTAAACTAGGGGGATCTGGGGGGGGAGGGGGAGGATACTTACACATATAGAAATACAGATAGTGAAGATAGAGAGTGGGAATTAGAAATAAACAGGGGGTTGAATGGAGGGAGGGGTTGTTGTAGCAATAGATAAAAAGATCAGGGGAGAAAGGAATAAAAAATGGATAATCTTAAAATGCTGCTGACCAATGCCAGGGAGTCTGACCAACAAACTAAATGAACTAGAATTCCTAATAGCTGGAGAAAAATATGACATAGTGGGGATAACTGGACATGGCTGACGGAGCTACGAGCTGGGCGCTGTTAACTTACAGGGTACAAAGTCTATTTAGAAGGATCGTAAAAAGACTGGAATGGGGGAGGGTGTTCTGTTCTCTATGTAAATGCCTGTCTGAAGCCAACACTGCAGGGGACATTTATTGGTACAGGTAATGAACAAGTGGACTCATTAATGGGTAATTATACTTGGGGGGTTATAACAGTTAATAAACAATTCTATTAGGAGTTGCTATAGGCCACCAAATATAACAGAAACCCATGGAAGATGTACTCCTTGGCAAATAGATGAGGGCGGCTAATCAGAATGAGGTTATTATTTTGGGCGACCTTTAAACTTTCCAGGACATCAATGGGGAATCTGAAGCTGGTGCCTCTCTTTAAAGGGGAACAGGTTTTTGTCAATAACTAATGATTATTACCTTTGCCAATGGGCGAGAAACCAACTAGAGGAAAGTTTTTAGATCGTAATATGGGACTAAGAGGACCTGGACAGAGTGAGGTTAACTAAGGTTCAGGTTGGCTATGAGGGGCACCTAGGGAATAGTAACCATAATTATAATAAATTCTGTTTATCCTTCAATAGAGTTTTTTGTCAAAGGAGCAACAAAAAACATATGAATTTTAGGATGGCTAATTTTATTCTGTTTAGGGAGGACCTTAACCGTTATGACTGGGACAATGTTTTTAATATTTGGCAAGAACAATTAATAAATGGGTATATTTTTAAAATCATTTCTTAGGTTACCACTTAGTGAGTTGGGTACATATTTTATGGAAGAAAAACATTTGAAAACTGGAAAAACCCAATGTGGAGTATCCAACGGGATGTAAAAGAGGCAAACAAAAACATAAAAGAAAGCGTTTTCACCTAATAAATACACGGAGGGGTAGTGGAGAGGCACTAAGGATGCTATAGGGAAAAAAAAAAAAAATAAAAGTGGTGTTTAAAATATAGCATAAAGGAAGCAAAGCTGGAGACGGAAGGAAGAAAGACATGATTGCTATAGAAAGTAAAAACTAACCCAAAATATTTTTTAAACGTATATAAATAGTTAATAAGATTAAAACAGAGAATGTGTGGCCCTTTGAAAAATAATGAGGGTAGAGACCTGTAGAGGACGATGAGAAAGGAAAAAAGCAAACCTTTTAAACACTTTTTTTTCCACTGTATTTACCTAGGAGGTTGAGCTTCCTGTTGTAAACAGAGGGATGAGGTACAACCCATCTTAAAAGTTTTTGTCTAAACCAGGAAGAAGTGCAGCTCGCGGCGCTTAGGAAGATTTAAATAGACAAATCCCCAGGTCCAGATGGCATACACCCACGTGTTTAAGGGTGTTAGAGTGATGTCATAGATAGGCCCCTAGTTTTAGTATGTTATGGACTGTCTAATAACGGGGTTTGTGTCCAAAGGTTTGGCAATAGCATAATGTGGTGCAATTTTTCAAAAGGGTCCAAAATGTGGATCCCAAGAAACTATAGGCCGGTTGAAGTTAACATCTGTTGTAGGTAAAATGTATTGTAGGTATTCTCTGAGATGCTTTCACTGGAGTTTCTTCTCTGATACTCATAAATGGTTTATAACGCCGTTGCAGCATGGGTTTATGAGGATCGGGTCCATGTCAGGACTAATCTCATAAGCCTTTCTATGAGGACAGTCGTTCCAGACTGGATCGGGGTGAGGGGCAGGATGTCCTATATCTTGTTTTTCGTAAAGCATTTGTTACGGTTTGCCACATTAAAAGGTTGGTATTAAATGAATAAATTGAGATGCTTTTGGATAGGGGGGAAAATGGGTGCAAGTGGATAAGGTGGGTAACGTGGGTAGTAAGGCAACTGGCTCCACTGATAGAAAACAAAGGGGTTGTAATTATCGCGGTACTATAACTCAGACTGGACGTAGCTGTTTTACTAGGTGGGGTTTCACATGGGTCTGTATTGGGCCTTATCCTCTCTTTAAATTTTCATTAATGAATCTTAAATCTGGGATACCAGTAGAATATCTATCTTTGCAAACTTACTAAGCTCTGTAAAGTAATCAACCACAATGTAGAGGATAATGGTGTTATTATACTTGGGATCTGGTTAAGTTGATAGGCCTGGGCAGGGAAATGGCAGTGAGTTTTAATACAGATAATATGCAAATGCTAGGTTATGCACATGGAGGAAGAGAAAATCCAATGACATGACTACTGTTAAATGGAAAAATGGCTGGGTTGTAAAAGTGACATGGGAGAAGGACTTGGGAAATCCTGGTTGGACAGTAAAACTTTTATTGTAGCAGCCAGACCAGTCAGACTGGCAGCTGCCTAATGCAAATACAGGATCATGGGGTGCTCGGGTGAATTAAAAGGGGCCATAGTGCAATGATGAGAAATTATTATCCCATTATTACAATCACTGGTTAGGACCACACATGAATATTGTGCTACCCAGTTTTGGGAACCAGTCAGTGCAGGAAAGTCATTTGTAGAGATTGAACAGGTACAAGGTTACAAAGGGGGAGGCAGGCAGGCAATCAAAATAATAAAAGGACTGGGTGGTTGCTCTACAGTACCTCAGAAAGGATTAGCAGGATTAGGGTTATTTAGTTTTTTTAGAGAAAGCACGGGCTTCGGGAGGAAATAATAAATATGTTTAAAATACATCAAAGGACAATATTGAAGATTAATATCCCATGATTGTATTAATCCCAGGGCTGTATCTAGAAAAGGGGGCTTCCTCTACGTCTTGAGGAACGAAAGTTTCTACATAAAACATAGAAAGGAGAAAGGGATTCTGTACTGTAGAAGCACGTGAGACTATGGAATTCTCTGCCAGAGGGGACTTGTCATGGTTGAATCTCAATAACGGAGTTCATAAATGGGGTATTGGATGGATTCTCTGGAGCGTTTAATAATATAACAAGTTGTTTATTTAGTGTTAGGATTCAAGAGAGGGGTCAGTGATCCAGGGATTTTTCTGGATTGCCAGTTTGGAGTCGGGAAGGAATTTTTCCCTAAAATGAGGACAATTGGTTTCTACACTCATTGGGGGTTTTTGCCTTCCTCTGGGATCAAACACCTTAGCACAACAGGCTGATACTGCCAAGCAAGAGATGGACGTCTGGTCTTTTTTTTTCGGCCTTTCAAACTATAAACTTTGTTTGATGAAACTATGAAAGCCATAATTGTTGTTGCTGAATTAAAAATTAAATGGTGTGTGCTCAGAAAGGGTTAATTTTAAAAACTTGTGCAAATGGCCATTGTAACCTGTGTGCATTTAATAAAGAGAGAGAAATTATTAGGATAGTAACGTTAGTTGCCCTGAGTCCCAAGGGATTAGATGAGAAACATGAAATGAGAGTGTTTTTATAACATTTTGTAATTTGTGAATTCTTGTATTCATCTGTGTAAATTTAAGGGGAGTTAATATTAAAATAAACGGGATCTAAGGCGATTACTTTTACCTTACTGTGCATGCTTGAGAAAGAAGCTTGTCTTCGAAACGTCACACAGGTGTGCGGGTGGCTCGTTTCCTCCAGCTAATCCTCACTACCATGTTTTACAGAGAAATGGACTACATCTCCATGCGATAAGTATCTGCACTTTCCCGCTTTGTATTAAAGGACTGTTGTCTATTTTAAAATTGGAACATGATTAAAATATATTGAAAATTTAAAGTTTGGTCATTGCTATAAAAAAAATATTCTTGTAGCCTAAGTCTAATCTTTATGTAGAGCAACAATTCTTTTTTTAAGATATTCAGAAAGTTCTTTGCCATGAGGAGCCATGTTCATCTTCCAGTGACCAGTATGAGAGAGTGTGATGGCAATAACACCAAGTTTAACATTCCTGGTCCCCTGAGACCTTATAACACCAACAAGTGGAGGGAAAATGGAAAATTGGGCACAGTTTGTCCATTTTCACTTAGGGGTGTACTCAGTTTTGTTTCCAGTGGTTTAGACATTGATGGCTGTGTGTTGAGTTACTTTGAAGGCACACCAAATTTACAGGTATACAAGCTATACACTGACTACATTGTATCAAAGTTAGGTACCCTTAGTGTTGTCCCATGAAAAAAAATAACAAAAAAATATATATATATTGGGCGACATGTATGAAGATCGGCGCGTCGGAGCTCCGTTTCACACGCTTGAAAGTGAAGAAAGCTGCGGCTCATTTATGTCGGCGCCGAGGTGCACACTCATAAATGCGTGTTTAAAAGTTTCCCTGCGCCTCGACAGTATGTGTGTGAGGGCATGTGCGGGAATTTAGGCGCAGATGAAGGATGCGCGCTTACATGTTTTTACGATAAATCTAGACAGGCTTGGATTTCAGCGAAAAAACAATTTAAAACATGTTAGTGAAATGCAAAAAAGAGTTGTCTTTTCAAATGTATGAATGAATGAATAAAGTGGAAAAATCAATGTTGTATAAAAAACGATTAAAGTATTTGAAAAAGTTGATCTTTTAAAATAAAGGCAAATATTTAAGATCGTTTATTAAAGATATAAATCTTCAGCTATCAGGCTCCGTGAGGCATTGAGTATGAATTAAAAAAATAGTTTTTATTAGTGTTGTAAAACATTATTAAAAAAGGGCTCATACCTTCCAAAAAAATACATAAATAAAAGAAAATCACTAACAACCGTTTGTCGCCGTGAACGGGCGCAAAACATCAGGAATTGAGATTTGGAAAATGCCGAGGAAAGACATTAATTCAAATGCTGTAAGCATATTTCTCATTCGGTCGGCAGAAAGAAGAAGAAAACCAGGCCATATCAGATTTGGAGCGACAGTTTGATCCTTTTATAACCTATGGAGTTGTGTTGATAAATCCTTGAAAAGGCGGGACAGTTCAAATACTGTTAAAAAATGCAGAATGTAGAAAACGAGTTGATTGGTTGAAACTAGCGGGGGCTTGGCTATCGGCCATCAGAGCGGTGAGCTACTTTGTCCCATTGTAGTATATGGAGTAGATGGGGGCACTGATATTCAAGCTACGTGTGGCATGAGTATTAGTAAATAAATATTTTTATTAATGTAAAACATTCTCGTTAAAGGCTAAAACCTTATAATATAAAATTAAATACAAATTAAATAAATAAAATCAATAACAAACGCGTTTGTCGCCTTCTCCGGCGCAACATCAGGTTTAGGGATATTAGAAATTGCCGGCAAATCAGTAAATTCAAATTCTGTAAGCGCTTCTCATTGGTCAGCAGAAAACCAAACATCAGGAAATAATAGGAGCGAACAGTGACCCATTTATAAGCTTATGGAGAAGTATTGACCAATCAAATTAAAAGGGGGGGACATTCTTCAAAATACCAGTTATAAAATGCAGAAAAGAGCTGATTGGTTGAAGTAGCGGGAGTAGGCTATTCAGGCCAATCAGAACGCGAGCTTTACGTTGGTCCCCATTGTAGTCTATGGAAAGATCGAGGGCGATGTTATAAGTATATGTATAATTTTTTCTCATAGAAGGGATATGGAATGAACTGATGAGACCAGGCGGCAGATATGAATCCAAAATCATATGTTGTGCATCTATTTTGAGTTGTTGCAGAAGGGGCGCGATAGAAATGGGCACCCTGAAGAATGATTATTACTGGTTCTATGGGAAATATCTAGTACTGTGTTTGGTTGGAGGAAAAAGAAGAGGGGCTCGTCTGCTTAGCCAATCAGGGGTGAGCTACTTATCTCATAGAGTTCTTGGGGTAAAAAGATGCTAGAGCGAGCTCTGTTTGGGATTGGCTAAGTTAAAAGGGTATGCGTTTATTTGGGCCAATGGCGAGACTTGCGAGCGACGCTCTTATGGGTTTTTCATATTTTGCATATCTATAATCAATTCTGTCTTACAGCTGCCTTATTGCCATGCCACCAGTTCATTCCTACTTCTTAGTAATCTCCAAAAAGTAAGCCAGTGAGAATTGAAGAACAGATGGAAAGTTTCTAGTTTGTAACTATGAAAACATATACAGTGAAGAAAATAATTATTTAATCCCTTGATGTTTGTGTAAGTTTGCCCACTGAAAAAGACAGGAACAGGTTATAATTTTCAGGGTAGGTTAATGTTAACATTGAGAGATATAACATTAAAAATAAAATCCAGAAAATCACATTGTATAAATTATATAGATTTGCATTTTGCTGAGAGAAATAAGTATTTGATCCCCTACCAACCATTTAGAGTTCTGGCTCCTTCAGAACAGTTAGGACACTTCCTAATCAAACTCGTTTACTGCTTTCTTTTAAAGACAGTTGCTGTATTTAGTCATCTTTTAAAAAGGCTCCTATCCACAGGCTCAATTAATCAGGCAGACTCTAATCTCTAAAACATGGGCAAGACAAAAGAGCTTTCTAAGGATGTCAGGAACAAAATCATAGACCTGCACAAAGCTGGAATGGGCTACAAAACCATAAGTAAAACGCTGGGTGAGAAGGAGACAACTGTTGGTGCAATAGTAAGAAAATGGAAGAAATACAAAATGACGGTCAATCGACATCGATCAGGAGCACCATGCAAAATCTCCCTCGTGGGGTATCCTTGATCATGAAGAAGGTGAGAGATCAGTCTAAAACTACATGTGGGAACTTTTTAATGATCTCCAGACCATAATCCCATAGAAAACTTATGGAGGGAGCTGAAGCTCCGAGTTACCAAGCGACAACCTCAAAATCTTAATGATTTAGAGATAATCTGCAAAGAAGAGTGGACCAAAATACCTCCTGACATGTGCGCAAACCTCATCAACTACAAAAAAGGTCTGACTGCTGTGCTAGCCAACAAGGGTTTTGCCACCAAGTATTAAGTTTTGTTTGCCAGAGGAATCAAATACTTATTTCTCACTGCAAAATGCAAATAAGCTTGTATAATTTATACAATGTGATATTCTGGATTTTAGTTTGGATATTCTATCTCTCAATGTTAAAATTAACCTACCCTTAAACTTATAGACTGTTCATGTCTTTGTCAGTGGGCAAACTTACAAAATCAGCAAGGGAGCAAATAATTATTTCCTTCACTGTATATTTACCTTTATTAAAGCCTTTATGGTTAGACACAAAGGAGACTATGTCTAATGCTTAGACAGTGTAAACTTGGCTAGACAGTCTGGATTTTTCAAGTTTATGATAAATCTGATGTATGTTTAAACTGCCTAATCTAAGTCTACACTATTTACTAGTTGGTTCATCAATTACGCCGAATTTATGGCACTTTTTTGGGTCGTAATGTTACATGCTAAGCCATGTCCCTTTCCTGCAAAGTCACACCATTCTTAGCAAGGACACACTACTTTTGTCAGAAAAGTGTCTAAAATCTGTCTACGGATATGTTCACACGATGGGGCAGTTTTATAAATAGTGTCTTACTTTTAGACAGTGTAAACTTAGACTAGACAGTCTTACAAAGTGCCAAATTTATCATAGTGTTGATACATCTGACGCAGGTTAGAACTGTCTAGTCTCAGTTTGTACCATCTTTAAGTTGGCTTACTTTTACGCCAGAATTTGGTCGCACATCCTGGCGCATTTTTTGTCGCATTTAAGCCCCGCACCTTTCTGTGAAACCACGCCCCTTTTATGAAGCCACGCCTTCTTTGTCGGACACAGCGCAGAAGCGCCTGAAACTGTCTAAAACACATAGTAAAGGTGGCGAAAAGCTTGTTTTTGGTACAAAATGAGCCAGAATTCTGGCGCAACTGCCTTGTTAAAAGCCCTCCCCCTTTGTTGGGTGCGTATGGGTTATGCCACAAACCCTTTTGGGTTAGCTTGCATGCATGTACTTTCAATGTGCCTGGGCAGAGGCAGCTTTTTGACTTAAATTCCCTTTGGGTATTTCCCCAGTGGAAATTGTACGCATGAATTTACGCCCTTCAAAATGCCTTTGTGAACAAAACCCTAAACCCCTAAAAAAAGTAGTGTAAAGCATGTTCTCTAGTATTTTGGTGCAAATCCGCCAGGATACTCCCAAAAACAATTTTCAATAAAATATTTTCCAAAAGGGGTTAAAAAAGCCGGGGGAATGTTTTGTAAAGTTACTTTACCCCAATAAAATTGGACATGGATCTTATTTTTTAACACTCACTTTTACATTTTAGGGTAAAAGAAAAGTAAAGGTTAATAAAAACTTACACAAACCTTTTTATATTTTACCAATAAGGCTTAAAACAAATTAAAGGGGAAACCCCAAAAATCAGCCCAAGCTTTGCACAAAACCCTATTGCCGCCCAAGATGCAATGCTTTTTTTTTAAATGCAAAAGAAACACACAGAACAAACTATCAATTATAAAAAAGGGTTTTAACTATAGCATGCGATATGAAAGGGGGTTTTAACACAGTTAACAATACTTTTTCCTGTTAAAGGGTTTGGTGGGAAAAGTTCAGACCCGGCAAGTCTTTTTACTTTTTAATTACGAAAGTGGATAAAAATTTTTTACAAAAATTTTGAAAATAAACTTGACATATAGATCAAGGCAAATCAATAACAGAAATAAAAAGGAATTAAAAAGCAAGAACAAACCTCTTCTGAATTAGATTGGTGAGAGATCGTGCCAAGGAGAACATATGAAGCTTAAAAAGATCTATAATGTTGATGGTGTCTCCTTGTTGCTGACCAGTTATGTCTGGTAAGCAATTTCATAAGTAAGGTCAGGGTACTATTGGTAGCACAAGTGACAAGCACCCTGATCAAGTTATAAAAAAAAAAGCCTTCTGATATGGTGCAAAATAAGAGCTGATAATGGTGGGGGAAGGCAGATGCTTTGGCTGTATGGGGCCCCAAAAAAGTATCATAAATATTTTAAGGGTTAATAATGCAAAAACACCTTTTGGCAAAAAACATATTTCCCTTGTTTAATGTCATAACCCCTAGCCAGATAAATGCCCGGGGTTTTTTTCCCCAAAAAAAAAAAAAAAAAAAAAAAAAAAAAAAAAGGACATACCAAATAAAATTTTAAAAATTTTGCAAATTGACCAAATTTTAAAAGTTGTTTTTATTTTTGGGCCAAAAATCCTGCTTCAGACAAGAAAAGCGAGTCCCTTGGACAGGGCCAAAGGCAAAATTTTCCCCCCCCAGGGCGAGGTGAAAAATTTTCCCCCCCCCCCCTCCCCATCCCATTTTAACATAATGTGCCACAATAAAACCCCAGTGCATAACATCAACCAAATCAAAAAATATACAGAAAGTTTTAAACCAAAAATTTGCTACTATAAAATACTAGATAATAGTCATACATTACCAAAAAACACTGCTACACCCCCCAAAAATCCCAAAACCACTAAGACCACATATCAAAGCACACAGTGGGCCGAATAATACTACCACACCAAAGGGGCCCCCCAAAATCACCAAAATAGTGACCAAATAAGAACCCCCGTACCAAAATATCACCAGCACATAGTGGGGCTGAATAATACAAACGGGCCTTTTCTGAATACAAACCCTTATACTTCAACCAAAATTTCCAGCATTCCAAAAGGGGGGTTTTCCCGCTGAAAAACAGGCCTGCAGACAAATAAATTTGGTTTTTCGTAAATTATATCAATTTAAATTCCAAAAAAAAAAAAAAGGGACGTTTTTCTGAAGAGGTTTTTCTCTTTCTCTTCTTCTTCCCTCCATTTTTTTTTTTGTCCCAAGCCAATTTAAGACTACTCCCCCACTCTTTACTGTTAAAAAAATTTTCAAAAAAAAATTTTCTTAAGACTCCTCCCTTTTTTTAAAACATTTTCCAACCAATTCCCCCTTTTCAAAAACAAAACCCCCTCTTTTCATCTCATATGGTAGCCTTTTTAATACCCCCCGTAGCCAGGAAAACCCCCTATAGCCAGTTGAAAGCCCCCCCGAAACCAAAAGGGTGCCCCCGTGTAGCCAGTTGAGCCCCCCGTTATCATAGATGCCCCTTGGCCAGTGATTCCCCCTGTAGCCGAGATGCCCCCCTTGTAGTTGTGTGCCCCCATTGTAAAACCAGTAGTTTCCCCCTTTTTTTCAGAAATGCCCCTGTAGCCAGTGATGCCCCCTGTAACCCGTAGATGCCCCGTAGCCAGTTGGCCCCCCCTTTTACCGGGGGTAGAAAATTTCCCCCCTGTAGCCCCTTTTGGGCCCCCTTGTAGCCTAGGTTTCCCCCCTTTACCAGTTATGCCCCGGGGGGCCCCTTTCCTAAAAAGCCAGGGGATGCCCCCCTGGAGCCAGTGATGCCCCCCCCTGTACCAGAGTGCCCCCCCCTGAAACCAGTGTGCCCCCCATTGTTTAAAAAAGTGATGCCCCCCCTGTAGCCCCCGGGGTCCCCCCCCCTTTCAGTCCCGTTGCCCCCCCCGCAGCCGTGATGCCCCCATTGGCCCGGGCCCCCGTGATTCCCCCCCTTTTAGCATTTGGCCCCCCCTTTTACCAAATGTTCCCCCTTGTGCCCGGATGGGCCCCCCTTGTACCAGGTGCCCCCTTGTAGCCCCGGATGCCCCCTTTTTTACCAGGGTGCCCCTTTTTGCCATGTGCCCCCTTGTAGCCAGGATTCCCCCCTTTTAAACCCGTGTTTCCCCCCCTTTTAGGGCCCTTTTGCCCCCTTTTAGCCGTGATTCCCCCCCTTTTAGCCAGTGTGCCCCCATTTAAACCATTTTTGGCCCCCTTGGGAAACCCGTGATGCCCCCTTGTACCAAATGTCCCCCATTGTAGCCCCGTGTGCCCCCATTGTGGGCCCGGGGGCCCCCTTGTAGCCAGTGTCCCCCCCTTGTAGCCAGTGGGTTCCCCCATTGTAGGCCCCGTGTGCCCCCTTGGGAGCCCGGTGGCCCCCCTTTGGGGGAGCCAGTGTGCCCCCTTGTAGCCAGGTGCCCCCATTGAGCCAGTGGTTCCCCCCCTTTTGCCAGGATGCCCCCTTGTAGCCGGTGCCCCCCCTTTTTCCCCTTGTTTCCCCCCCTTGTAGCCAGGGTGGCCCCCCTTGTAGCCAGGATGCCCCCCTTTTTAGCCAGGTTCCCCCTTTAGCCAGTGTGCCCCCTTGTAGCCAGGGCCCCCCCTTTTAGCCAGGGGCGCCCCCCTTTTAGCCCGGAACCCCCCCCTTGTAGCTAGGGCGCCCCCCCCTTGTAGCCAGGGGGCCCCCCCTTTTAAACCAGGACCCCCCCTTGTAGCCAACGCCCCTCTTGTAGCCAGTGATGCCCCATTGTAGCAAGGGTGCCCCTTTTTGTAGCCAGGATGCCCCCCCTTTTTAGCCCCGGGTGCCCCTCTTGTAGCCAGTGGGCCCCCATTTTGCCAAAGTGGGCCCCCCCTTTAGCCCCGGAAAGCCCCCTTTTAGCCCGGGCCCCCCTTTGTAAACCAGGGAAGCCCCCCTTTTTTTTTTTGCCCGGGGGCCCCCCTTTTAGCCAGTATTTCCCCCCCGAACCAGGATGCCCCCCCGTAATTAAAATTTTTAAAAAACAAAAGAGTATTTCCCCCGGGTTCCGCGCGGGCCCCCGGGCCGGGGCTGCTCAGCAGTGGGGGCTGCAAAGCGGGGGTAAAACAGGGTGACTATCCCCGCCGTTAACCCGCAAGGGAAACTCCCAGGGTTTTCCTCGGGCCAGAGCTGCCCGCCCCAGGAGATCGAGCGTCACAGGGGGGTTTTTGGTGAAAAACTGTGCCCCCCCCCCTTTTAGCTAATTTCAGGGGGGGGGGTCAGGACGGAAAAAGAAACCGTTCCCGCCTCCTCCCCCAGTTTCGGCTCTGCCCCGTTAAAAAACAGTCCGCAGAGTTTAGGGCGCTTTCCCCCGGGGGGGCAGGGCGGCCGCAAGCCCCCCCGGGGGAGGGAGCCTCCCGGGCCCCGGGCAACCCCCCCGCCCCCCTTGGCCCGCCCCCCAGGGAAAGGCCCTTGCCCCCCCCTTTTGGGGAACGGCCCTGCCCTTGAGTATAAATATATGGACAAGTTACTGAAAACATGGATGATGACAGGGATAGCTTTGAAGTATTTTAATTCCCTTTGTACTTTCTACATGATTCCAGCCATTCAGAAAACTGACAAGGATACTGAAGTTGAACAGTATAACAAAAGGTACAGTCACCTTTTCCCCCCGTTTGCTTTTCTTTTTTTAAAAACAAGGTATTAAAAAGGGGGGCATTCGGTTTTTTAAAATGGACTATTTTTTGCTTCAGCCCCAAAAGGTTATTTTCTAATTTTTAAAAAAGGAAAAAACTGATAATTATCAACTCATATCTGTCCAAGGATAATTAATGTAAATTGGATTCATTCAGGAGTAAATCTAACCTAGAAAAAATGGAAAAATTGGATGCCAGGAAGCAATTTTGGTTTTATGCCTGGAAAATTTTTATTCTCACTGACAAATTTGGAAAATTCCCAAAAAGCTTAAAAAATTCCTTGAACCCCTGCCTCCCTCTTTACACCCCTCTCTCTCGTCCGGCGCCTTCCCTTCCTCCCCTTTTCCTGCTTTTCTTCTTCTTCCTTTTCCCCTCACCACTTTTTCCCTTTTTTCCCTCCCCCTTTTTTCTCTTCCTTTATTCACCCTTTTTCTCTCCATATTATTTTATTCAACTATCTATTTAATTTCTATCTATATCATATATTCATGTATTTAAAGGGGTGTCCCGATGCCAGCAAATGTTTGTTACTGTGTTGAGGCAGATTAGGAGGGAAAGAGAAGGGAAACGCCTGTAGATACCTCATTCCGTAGCACGATCATTGGATCCGGCAGTAGCTTCCTCATTTTTTCTCCGTAAGGTCGCCAAAGCTTTTCAGGGGGAAGTTATGATGGATCAAAAATCAGTCGCAACGATGGAAGAAAAGTGCTAAGGGTAAGTTTTCTTTAATTATATTACCCCTACAAATAACTCTCTGAAAACCCCCCCTTGTCAGTATTTATTCTAAGGAGTTGATCAAATGTAATTATTAATTAGATGTGGCTGACTAAACACAGCCAGACAAAATTGGTCCAGACCATGTCATTACAGTGTCATTATAAATGTTTCTACAAGAACAAAATGGAGCAGAATTATTATTACTGTCCTAGACTTTAGACAATGTAAAACTAGAGGAGAAAAGCAGAATATGCACCAAATTTACCACAGTGATAGTTTTGGCGCATCATACTAGTCATATCAGGCACTTTCTCTTTTTGATATCACTTCTTAGTTGACTTTTCTCAACCAATATTTCCCCCCATATTTTGGAAAAATTTGGCATTTTTATTCTGCCCCCCCTTCCAAATTTTTTAAAAAACGTCTATGATTTGCAAGAATTATTTTAAAAAACCAATATATTTCTGGTGCAAGACATGGACACCATTTTGTGGTATAAACTGAACCAGAATTGTACCATTGACTTTTAATTTATCCCAAAAAATTATATACCAGGAGAAACCCCCTAAAAAGATTAGAAAAAAAGTTGACACTTTAAAGCTCTTACAAATCTATCAAGCTGCAGAAAGACAACACAATTGTCAGTATATAATTCCAAAGAAGATGTTACATAAATTTTAGTGTCAGGGGTGGCCTAATCTCTCTCTGGCTCACACCCCCTAAAGCAAGCAACCGCTCAAAAAATCCCCCCCAACTAAACCATCCGAACAAAACCCCTGGTCTTAAACAGGGAGCAGAAAGACAAAATACAAAAGACAATCAGGGTACAGACTAAACAGAAAACAAAAAGGTGAAAGAAGTCAGCTGAGCCGAGATCAAGCTAGGAGAGAATGCAGTACACAATCATAAAACAGAGAGAAAACCAAGACAAGCCAAACCCCAAAGAATAGTATGAGCGAACTCTAAAAAGTTTGATTTTGATTTGAACTGCAAACTTTGAGAAATTAATTTGATGTACGAGTCGAACTTCGAACCGAACCCTTTAAAAAGTTAAGGGGAAAAGATGTTTGGGGTTTAATTTTTATATATACGGGTAAAAAAGCTGTAATTTTCCATCCATAACAGTAAACTGGATCGGGGAACAACTTAGTGACGAAAAGTGCAGAAAAAAATTGAAACCTAAAATACTTCATTCCTTTAAAGGCAAAGAAAAATAGGACAGCTTGCAAGCAGGGGCTTACTGTAGGGACAGTGGTACAGCTGCAGGGCCCTGCAACTGAGGGGGGCCCAAAAAGCTGTTTTTGACAAAATAAAAAAAGAAGCGGTTTGGGAAAGGCACCGGGTAACGGGTAGGACCCCATTTCCTTTTTTGCACCAGGGCCCAAGCGTGGCACAAGATATATTACTAAAAAAGAAGAAGTGTATATCCCGTTCCATAAAAAAAAATATAGTTCTTATATAATTTTTGCCCCTAAAAACGAGCTAAACTTTTTTTTTTAAGGAGATTTAATTTCAAATGACAAAAATTCACATTTATTTTAACCAAACATCTTTATGTATTTTATACGGGTTGTTTTTCATCACAAAATCAGCATAAGCACCAAAACGAATTGCATAAAAAACCACCATGTCTTATTTTCAGGGGTGTCTTATTTTCAGGGAAACAGTGTATATGGGGATCCAATAATCCATTGGTATATTTCAGTGTTATGTGGACTTAAAATCTGGCAAAATTCACTTTCGGGCCCCCCCCGGGTAAATTTAGAAACAGAAAAAACCCATTTCCTGTTAACTTTGACCATAACACAGGGTATATTTGAAAGTTTTTCACCCCCAAAAATGCCAAAAATAAACTTTTCCCAACCAAAACCACATTTAAATTATTTCTTTGTTAGGAAATTTGGAGATGGTACGTTATACAATTACTGAACCCCCAAAACTGCCAAAAATGAACTTTTCTTTACTCATTTTCCCCAACCAACCCCTATTTCAAATATATTTCTTTGTATAGGAGATTTGAAGACGGTGCGTTATACAATTACTGAACCCCAAAACTGCAAAAATGGACTTTTCCCCACTAAGAATAATTTGCATCAGCCAACCACTGTTTAGAATATATTTCTTTGTATAGGAGATTTGGAGATGGTGCATTATACAATACTGAACCCCCAAAAATGCAAAAAAAAAACTTTTTGCCATTTGAATAATTTGCACAACCAACCACTATTTGAAAAAGATTATTTTCAACAGGGGTTTTGGGGAAACTTTTTAGACTTGGGATGATTAATGATAAAAAGGGTATGTTCACACGGCTTATTTTAAGCGAATTGTCGATTTCCCGTGTATTGCGCTTTATACAAGCGAATTTTGCTCCTTTTAGAGAACTAGAATTTCGCTTTATCTCCCCGAGCGACAATCGGGGGGGGAAAAGTAAATGCCCAAATTTTTAAAAAGCACTTACACTCGCTGACAAAACATGTCAAGGGGGCCGGGGGTGTCACTCCCCTCTTTGGATTCCGCCCAATGAAGCCCTACCCTCGCGAGACGTTTTCCCACACTTCTCGTGCTTGCATGATGTAATGGGGCCAAAATGCAGAAAGGTGACTGGATGGCCCCCAAAAAAGTGCAGGAAGCAGCTAAAAAAAGTAACTAAAACTGATGTGTTGAACCGCATTCGAACGCAAAATTTACTTGAAAAAAACCAAAAAGCAGGTTGGTCGTTCTAAAAAATCAAGAATTCAACTCGAATTAACTTTTCAGAATGGGTTTTAAACAACACTAACCCGAACAAGAAAAACCTACCCACAAACCCCAAAATGCCAAAAAAAAAGCCGGACACAGAACAATCAAGGCAATAACTAACAAACATTGGGGCTAAAACCCGGGCCCGCCCGGATTGTTCAGGGGTTAAACCCCGAGGCTCTGTTCCAAACAGACAGGTATCTCTTAAAGGGGCAGACACACTTTGTTGACATGTACAAGGTAAAAGACCAAATTTCTTTTGATGGAATTACTTCTAGTGATGCACCCCAGAACTCACTTCCTAGGTATGCACAATTGCCAGGATTTGGGATGGTCTTCACTGTATTATGGATTCCCTGGACACCGTCAAGGTGTGGCACCATGTGTTATTGCTCTCTGGAAGGGTTGGTAAGGCATGGTGCACCCCAATGGGAAATAAGTCCAGAGGAGTCTGCAGAAAACCAGTACACTTCATTAATGGAAGAACTCAATTGCAATGCAATACAGGCAAGACACTCACTGGGTTCTCCAGTCTCCTCCTTGGTAGACAATGGCACTATGCTGAGGAAAGACCTGGGCTATCCATCCTTCTCTCTCTCAGAAGGCTGATTTGCTTGCCAAAGCACTGGTGTCCCACGATCTGTGGCTCAGTCGTGTAACTGGCTTCCGGGTCAAGGAGCTAGTGATCCAGGATCTGTGGTTTAGTAGCTTTAGAATATTCTTCTGGTCACACAGGCAGTCGGGCAGAGTCTTTTTTGCTAATCCCTAGTCTCTATCTGCAGGACATCTGAGGGCTCTGAGTGCTAGGCTTTTATACAGTTTCTAGACAATCTAGAATCTTCTAATGTGAGGGGTGGAGTGGAGAAGCACAATCCTTACATAACATTGTTTACAATTTCAGTCTCTCGTACATTTGTATAAAGTTTCCATTCTGGCCTATGAGAATGACTCAACATCTTTTCCAGATGGTGCAAAGGTCACTATCTGAGATTTTCCCTCCAAAACTCAACTGTGCATCTTATAGCAAAGTGAAAAGTTACCAACTTCTCAGGACATAGGTAGCAAGTCTCAGAGTCATTATTAGCTGTTATAACAATGTAGATAATACAAATAAACAGAACATATTATAATAAAAATTTAAGCTGAGTTTAACAATATAAAACAGTATAGAAGTACATAACAGTATAAACCATGGTACCAAGATAGTAAACTGTTGATGGTTTGCATAGTAGCAGTAGGGGGAATGTCCACAGTCCAAAGAACTCTTGTTCTGTGGTACTGACAAATCAAACTCCATTTTCTAATCTGAGTTCCTGCACAAGTACAGTATAATTAACCACTTTTCCTCTACTATGGTCACAAGCTGGCATTGAGGACAGGAAGTGGATCCGTCAGGTCGCCTTGGAGGATTGGCTTAACCTACATCGAGGAGCGAAGTCTAAGGGATTCCCTCAGTTTTCACCAGAGTCTGCATCAAAGCCGGTTGGATTTTGCTACGGGAAACCCCTTCTTTGCTACCCCCCAACGTAGGTCCTCCAGGTGCTGCCGACAAGCCGGATAGCATGGTACAGTGGGATGAGGCAGAGACGTGGTCAAGGCACAAGCAAAAGTTCAGGGCAGGCTGCAGACAAGGCAGAGTCAGGAACAAAGCAATGGATTCAACAACTGGACAACCCAGGTTTTAGAAAGATTTTTAATAAAAACCCCCAAAAACTGGGCAAGGATAGTTGGGAGAAGCGTGACTAAAGCCCAGCAACAGGATGATTGGGGGGGAAATATATTGCATGTCCCCCGGGGCTCGAACAGGAGACACAGCAGAAGTAGCAGCAGCCGGAGGAGGAATCTGGCAGAGGAAATGGCCAGGGCTGTGCTGGACTGGACAGGTGAGTAATGGACCCAGCAGGAGCACAGACTGACCCGCGGACTGCAGCAGGAGCTGGTAAGGTAGCAAGAAGGGGTCAAGCCCGGGCCCAGGGAAAACCACGCTACAACTATAAATTTCTTACTAAGTAGGTAAAATTCCCTTATATCTTTCATAATAACATTTTAGAGACATTATAAGCTTAAACCCAGCTGCTGATCATTAGATGCTGTATATTTATTTTTAAAAACATTTACAATCAGAGCAGTGCTGCTAAGGACATTAATTTGGCTGCTTGCCTGTTTTTCTACCTATTTTAAAAAACGTAAACCCTTTAATAGGGAATCTATCATTTGAAACACAAAATAAACGGTTTTCGTCAATCACAAATCTTTTAGGTTTTTAAAAAAAAGCTCCAGGAACAGCTGGGACTTTTTCAGTTCAGACAAGGGTTTTATTGGCAAGACATTAAATGTGATATGGCTCCTTTTATGGCCAAACCCCAAAAAATTTGTTTGCTTTTGGGGCAAATAAAGGTGTGGTTTTTCTGGGGGAACAGAAAGTAATTCCAAACCTTTACACATGTATAACAATCCAAAGTTCTGATTATTCTATTATATCTGATTGTTCTGACATTTATAATTTGCAGGTTTTGAGCAGTGAATTAAAAGGGTGTTCCGACACTTCAAAATACTTACTCGTCTGTCATGGTATGATGAAAAATAGAAGACAGAAAAAAATTTTTCCCTCCGGGTTGTTCCCCTTTCCAAATCGGCACAGTGGTCCCAGTGATCCTGGCTGTAGCTGTGAACATTCATTGTCACATGAGTGGAAATGTTCCCACTACGTGGGGACCCCCAGACCGACGGCAACAAAAATGAAGAGCTTCTCAAATGTAAAAAAAACCCTTTTAAGTTTATAAAGAAGGATCTGGTTATTTTTCCTATGTAAACTGTATACATAGTGAGCGGCATTTGGATTGAAAATATAATTTGGACTTTGTAACCTCCAATAAAAAAAGGGAAATACATAAAGGGAAATAATTATTTGCCCCTTGCTTTTGTGAAATTTTTTGCCCACCCCCAAAGACATGAAAGTCTAAAATTTTGGGGGTTTGGGTTAATTTTAACTTGAGAGATGAAATCAAAACTAAAACCCAAAAAAATCCGTGGTATAAATTTTAATAAATGTATTTCATTTGGAGAGAAATAATTTTTGATCCCCTATAACCATTAAGAGTTTTTTGGGTCCTACACCAGTTAAACGCTCCTTTTAAAAAACTTTTTTCCTCATTAAAGACACCTGCATTAAAGACAAAAATTAAAAAGTTCACCTTTTTAAAGACTCCTTTTCCCCAGATCAATTAATCATCATACCTAACTATACAACATTGGCAAGACTAAAAGACTTTCTAGGGATGTCGGGCAAAACAAGACCTGCAAAAATGGAATGGGGTAAAACCAAAAGTAAGACGTTGGGAGAAGGAGACAACGTTTTGTGAATGAAAAAAAAAATTGGGGAAAAAACAAAATGATGCAATCGAGATCAATCTTGGCCCAGCAAAATCTCCCTCAGGGGTTCCTGATCATGGGGAGGTGGAGATCACCAAAAAATTTCACATTACCACAGTCACCCCAAAAAAACCCTTGGGTACACTTTAAAGCCAAAAGGGTTTTAAAACCCTGCATTCCCTTAAAGGGCCCCCCCGCTCTAGAAGGAAAAGTGCAGGCCCGATGAAATTTGCCAATAAAAAACCGGGGATGATTTTTGGTGGTGATTGGGAGAAGGTGCTGGGGGTTTCAGATGAGAAAAAAAATTGGAGCTCTTTGGCAAAAAAAGGGGGTTTTTTATCGTACAAAAATATGCTAAGATTAGGGGGGCGTAAAAATAAGCATTTTTGAAATTTGGTTTGCTTCCCTTGTCATTTGGGTTTAAAGAAAGATTTTAAATTTTCTGTACATCTTTTTTCCCTGTTTCGCTGCTGTTTGTCAGGACATGCCCCCCTGTCTGGTTCCTCCCCCCCTAGACACCCCCCCTGCACGTGTTGGGGGGCTGAAAAATTTCATTCAGCCTGTTGGGAAAACCCCCCCCAGCATAAACACCCGGGCCCAACCCCCCCTTTTCGGTAAATTGGTTCCTGCACACCCCTGTTTTTTTTCTCCCCTCTGAGCTGAAAAAAATTTCTATAGTAAAAACCAAAGGGGTTTGCTGCTTATACTCATCTCTCAGCTCTAGGGTGAATAAATCGGGAAATTTTCTGCCTAAGTCACAAAATTTCCTCATAAAACAGAATTTTTATATATTCCCCTTTGCCTTTTTAAACCAGTGGGAGAAAAGGTAGGGGGGCATTGTGCTTTGCTCCATAATAAAAAAAGTCCCCTTTTGGGGTATCAGGGGGGGGAAGGAGGGAGGGGCATTTTTACACTTCTCACATGTTCATCTTTGGGGTAAAACTGCTGAAAAGTTTCCCCCACTTTTAAGATGCGGCCTGGGGATCGAAAGCCCAATTCAAAAACAGAGAACAAAACGGGTTTTGATCTGGTTTCCCAAACCCACGGTTTCCCCCGTGTTTTTTTGGGCACAACGAAAACCCAAAAAAAACCTTATGCCGATACAAACAAAATTTGACAAACAAAAAAAAAACCCCCTTGCTCGGCTGAGGGGCTGACTAGAAGTGATTTACCTTATTTAATTTTTCAGCAAACAGTCTAGGCTGGTCCGGGATACCCCCAGTCAGACACACTCTCATCCCAAAAATTTTGGGACCTTTATACAGACACCCCTGGTCAGCGACTACTAAACTTAAAACGGCTACCCAAAAAATTTCCCGGTCTTTTTGGAAAAAAAGGGGATGACACCACCCAACTTTTTGGGCCTACCCCCAATAAAAACCGTCTGGGTTTTGGTTTAAAGAAAACCCATACTATTAAAAAACTTGGTAACCCCTTTGGGTTTCAAAACAAACAAACAAAATGGCTTCTATTTCCCCGGGCCAGGAACCCTTGGTTGACAATTTTTTCCTAACTTTTTTCCGGGTTTTAAACCAAAATCTCGCTGGGTTTTAAACCCCCCCTTTAAAGCCCTTCCCCCAGCTGCCCCCTTACATTTCCCCCCCCTCTGCCCCAAACCTGGGGAGAGGAGCCCCCGGGTTGTTTCCAGGAAAAGGGGGTTACGCGACAGTCCCTCCGCTTTTGCCTTGCGGGGAATTGGGGGATGCTCAATAAAAACCTTTTAATTTTCCGTAGAGCTAGGAACCACCCCCATCACTCTGGCTTTTTTTTCCCCTTTATCTTTTTCCACCCCATTTTAGTGGGAATGGTCTGAAAAAAACCCTAAACTCTTTCCCCAATCGGGTTTAGTACTTGAGAGCCTAAAACCCCCAATTTAGAGCAAAGCACTATCTTTCTACGATGGGCATAGTTTTTTCTGCGGCCTTTAATTTTTGCTAAGTTTTACCAGGGGGTTTTGGTTTTCCCCATCAACCACCGGGGTTAGTTCCCCGCCCATTTCCCTTTTTAAGAGGCATCTGCCTGTACCTTAAAATTCTGCTTAAAATTCAGGGGCCCCTTAACACGGTCCTTGGAAAAAAGGCACCCTTTAAACCCTCTAAAAAGTTTCATCTGTTTCCCTTGTCCCCAAAAACCCCTTAGGGTTTTAAACCCCCTTTTAGTGAGGCTGTAAGGGGGTTTTGGAAAAACAGAGGCGAAATTTGGCACAAACCTTCTAAAATCCCCGGCCAAACCCTAAAAAAAGTTTTTAAACCCTGTCTTTTTGACACTGGTTTGGGCCCAAATTTTTTTTTCGCCTCAATTTTGTCCCAGCTGGGGTTTTTAAAACTCCCCGGCCCAAATTTTTGTACCCCAATATTGACCCCCCTTTCAAGGCCTTGGCGATTCTTGGGGTTTGGGGGTGAGACCTGCCCCCAAAAAATTGGGAGCCGGGAAACGCTTGAACCTTAGCCAGGGGGGAAGTTCCGGGTCAAAGCGAAAATAAAACAATCAAAAAATTGCACTGGTATTTCCCTTATGGGGCCCCTTT
This sequence comes from Phyllomedusa bahiana, assembly GCA_025379985.1. Lineage (NCBI taxonomy): Eukaryota > Metazoa > Chordata > Amphibia > Anura > Hylidae > Phyllomedusa > Phyllomedusa bahiana. The sequence goes on from JAODAL010027896.1 coordinate 37,641, forward strand.
GGGGGCCCAATACCCCTAAACCCTTTGGGAAATGTGGGGGGCACCGGGGGGCCAAAAGGGGGACCCCAAACATAGTGAAAAAATTTCCCCCCTTTCCCCCGGGCGTAAAAAAAGAAATTTTTTCTCCCGGGCTGAATTTGTAAGTGGCACCTCCCAATACCCAAGGTAAGGTCCAGGGGTGGGGGATTTTATCGGGGGGGGCCCCAAACCTTTCTATGAGCTAAATCCACCCCTTGGGCATCGGATATGCACCCAAATTTGGAAAACCTTTTAGCTTTCTAAAGTCATTAAAAAACCTTGGGGCCTACCGTGGGGTTTGGGAAAGGGATGGAAAAAGGGGGCTGGACCAACCACTCGGGGACTTTTCTATAACCCCCAGGGGAAACATTTTTTCCACCCCCCCGATAGGGCCCCCTGTCTCGGGGCCTCGGGCACACATAGGGCCTAAACCTTTTTTTTTGCCCTGGTTCCAAAAGTCAAGTTTTATGATCGTTTTTAAAATGGGGGTTTCCAAAACCCACGTCTTTTTTCCCCAAAACTCTTTACCTCCTGAAACCTGAAATTTTGGCCCAAAGGAGTTGAGATACGGACCTTGGCAGTGGCTGGGGCCCTTCCTTAGGTTTTAAACATCCCGCACCAAGGGCTTCTCTGCCCGGGCCCAAGGGCTTGAGAAAAATTAAAACTGGTAGATCGGAGGGGGTTTCCCCTTTTTTCCCCGGGCGATATACTTTAATTTCACTTCACAAATTTTTTTCCCGGGACCTCTTTGGGGCCCTCCACTTTGCCAAAAAATTTACTTTCTGCTTTTTTGGAAAACCACCCCCAACACACTTACCCTGGCTAAAAGGGAAACCTTAATTTTTGGCAGCCCGGGTTTATACACTTGCTTGTGTTTCCCTGACCCTGCGATATGCCTTTAAAAATTTGGGCATCACCGCTCCAAAAAAACCTGCATTTCCATACATGTTTAAAATTAAAGCGCGGTGAGGTTTTTGCTCCTGCCCCGGGTTTCTTTTTGCAATACCCCAAAAAACCCCGGGTCCCCCCTTATAATAGCTCAAAGGGGGGAAAATTTCCTGTGGGGGCCTAGGGAACCCCTCTCTAAGGAAAAAATTGGGTACGGAAAACACTGGTCCCAGCCCTTTCCCATCCTTGTCTATCATTTTTCTAAAGCATCCCCTTAAAGGTTTAAATTTAAAACCTTTTTCCCCGGGCCCCATCTGCGGGGGGTAAACCCTGAGGTGCGCAGCTGTGTAATTTGTAGGAGACAAACACAGCTTTTTTGTTTTTTTTCCCCAAAAGGGGAAACCCTGGTCAGTGAGGATTTTTTTTGGGATCCCTGTGGGTTTGAAAAATTGGGAAATTTTCCCTTGCAAACACCTTAGTGAGGGGGTTCCAAAGGGGGATGGGCTTGGGATAACGGGTGGCATGGGTTTACACCACCAAGATGTCCCGGTGGCCTCTGGCAGACTTAGGAAGTGGCCCCCCAGGTCCATTTTTAATGCGTCAAAGGGGACCTCAATGATAGGGTAGCGGCTAGTGGGTTTTCGGAGGTTTTGGCCGTTGGGGGATTAATCTGGCATTCGGGACAGAAAGACAAAATTCCTCTACCCTCTGTAATTTACCGGGGCCCCCTAAAAATTTTAGCCCCAATTGTCCTTTGGGCTTGTTCCCCCCAGATTGGCCACCCCGACATGTGAATGACCCAAACCCAAGACCCATGCGACATTTGGGGGCTGCGGCAACCCCAATTGTTCCCACCAAATCAGCGGGGTCTTTTTTTAAAACCCCCTTTTAAAAGGGGAATTTTCACGCAATGCAAAAATGTGGATACCCCCCCAAAATTTTTGTCAGGTTCTTGCTGCACCCCATTTAATTTTAACATTCCCCCAGGCATTTTCTAATTTGGGGATTTTAAAATGCTCCGGACCCAAAATTACCCCGGTAACCTGCAAGGGAAAAACCCCAATTTTTAGGGGATTTTCCTTTGAAACTCCGCCAAGGGCCATTAAGGAGAAAAAAAAACAGAACCTTCTGACAGCCCCGTTACCGGGGCTTCAGGTTCGGGACACTTTTTGACACAAGTTTTCCCCACCTTTGGGCCCCTTATTCTCCCCTAATTCCAAAATAAGGGAAAATCCCGGCCTAATAATTTCCCTGGTAAAAAATTAATTTTCCCTTTTCCCCAAAACCGACTTCAAAAAAATTAAAGGGCCCCAGGAGGGTCCTCATTGTGACAAAGGCTGTTGGGGGTTGTCTTTTTGAGTTTCCCCCGTATAAGACCACCCCCCAGGCAACGGGGCTGGGGTTTTTCCAGGGTCCACTAAACTGGCACGGACTTAATTTTCACCAACTCCCAAAAGTCCATTAAGGGCCCTCACAGAACGGCCTCCTACCCGGCTGGACACCCCCTTTAAAGCTCGCTTTGTAGTTTCCTTTTGGGGGGGCCTATACAGGCCTTTTCAAAATAAACCGCCCTCCCAAAAATCACATTCCATGGTTTTTGTAATCAATTTTGGGAAATTTTGGCCCCGGGAAAGTCCCAGTTCCCCGGCAGTGCCAGCAGACTAAAAACCTTGGGGGGGCCCCGTGGCCTGGAAATTAAAACCTTTTTTGGGCTTGGGATCCCTTTAAAAGGAACCTTAGAAAACGTTTTCCACCCCTCCTTTTGCATGCCAGTCCCCTCCCCCCCAAATTTTCAGGAACAGTCTTTCCATAAGTTGGGGTTTTTTCTGATTCCCGGGGGCCCTGAAAGGGCCTGGGGGAAGGGTTTTCAGTGGCCGTAAAAACCCCTCACACTAAGGACACCAAGTCGCCCACAACCTTTTGATCGGGGTACCCCAAGCAGCGCTGGAGCCCATGGCAAGGCAATCAAATCGGTCGCAGACGACCCTTTCCACTTTTTTGGCAGGTGTGAGCTTTCTTTTCTGGAGTCACCCTTTGCGGTAAGGTGGTTTAGGTCGTAAATCTGGGGCCTCGCTGGTTTCTTTGGGGTAAAACTCCCCAAATTAAGACCCCGCCGCCCCGAACCGGGCCCTGGGGACGCCAAGCCGGGCCAAATTTCCTCCTTCCGCCTTTTTAAAACCCCTGGCCTCCGGGAACGCAGGTCAAAATAGGCCTTTTTGGGGTTCACCCGTAAAGGGAAAGGGGGGCCCGTAATCAGCCCACTGGGTCCTGGGGTACTGCGCCCCCCCTGCGATCCTCTCAAATGTAACCAGGTAGGGCCCCAATTCCGTCCCCCAGCATTTATTTTTTTTCAGCGCCCTTTTTTTTTTTTTTTTCACATGCTGACAGGGGGGCCGACCCGCAAAACCCCCGAGGTTCCTCGGTCCTCGGGTTTAAAGGGTTGCAGAGACTGGTTCCTCATGCGCGTTCTTTTGGCTGTTTGGGCCCGGGGGCAAACGCAGCAGCAGACATTGGTTTCATGGGTGGGCCCTTTTCTGCCCTTTTCTTGTACCTGTTTTTTTTGCGCCCCTGGGGGGGGCCCCCTGTTGTGCAGTAACCCCTTGTTGGAGGGGGAGGGTTTTTAATGAATTTAATGTTTAATCAGCTTGGCCCTTTTTTCGGTTCGCTTGCGTGTAGTGGCAGGTTTTAAAAAAAGGGCATGGTTCACCACCTCCCCCTGTCCGTCTTTTTAAAAATGCCCGTGCATCCTCCAAACCCTGTGTAAACTTCCCCTCACTTTAAAATTGGGGTCTGGGGGGCCCGTCCAATGGCAGACAGAGACCCCAGACAGGTTGAACTGGTTCCAAAAACGGATCCTCCCCTGTTTTTTTTGGCCAACAGGGGATACCCAAAAGTATGCCCGTAAAAAACAGAAATTTTACAAACAAAAAAAAACGCCTTCTTGGGGGGGGCGCTGACTTGACGTGCAGTTCCCCACACCCCCTTGTTCGCAAACGGTCAGGTGACCCTGGATACTTTCCCGTCCCGAAAACCTCTCATGGGCCAAAAATCCCCTTTACCTTTATGAAAACAGCCCTTTGGGCCCGCTTTACTAGCTGACTTATAACGGCTAGCCCCCAAAAACCCGGCAGGGGGAACAAGGGGATTTGGGGCCCACCCAACCTTTTTCCTACTCCCAAAGAAGCCATCCCGGGTTTTGGGGGGGGTAAGCAACCATACAAATTTTGAAAACTTATGTTTCCCCCTTTTTGAGGTCAAAAAAAACCACACAAAAAAGGCTTCCCATTTCACCAAGGCCAGGGGGAAACCCTTTGGGGGTAAGTTACCTACTCTTTTTCCTGGTGTAAACCCCAAAAACCGCTGGGATTTAAACCCCATTTTAAAGGGCCTTTCCCCGCTGCCACCTTACACGCATATAGCACAGCAAGGGGCTTGTGGGCCTGAAGGTTTCAACATAAGAACTTTAGGGGGTACAGTGCTTTTTTTATCCAGACCCAAACCTTTTTTTATCCCCTCTTCATACAAAATGATTTGTTACCCGGTCTTCAGTTAGGAAAAGACACACCTTCGGGGAGGAAACACGGCCCGCTTACAGGAGAACCGCCCCCCGGTTTTTAAATTTAATTTCAAGAAAATTTTGCTCAACAGCACGACTTCAAATGATAAAACCCTTTTAAATCAACTCGCCATGGTTTTTGGGGGAAGAGAAAAAAGCTGCCAAAGACCAAAAGAACACCGTCCCCACTGTCAGATGGAGGGGGGGAAACATTTTTTTTTTTTGGGGTGTTCTCTGCTACAAAAACTAAATTCCCCCGCATCAATGGGAGAATGCATGGAAACCATGTACCATAAAATCCCGAGTGGGCCAAACCCCCTTCCCCCTGCCCGGACATTAAAAAAAGGATCGTTTGGCCCGGATTTTCCAGCAAGGGGCCCAAAGAACCAAAATTTTAAAAAGCCAAGGCAACAAAGGGTGGTGAAAAAAAAAGCACATTAAGATCACAAGTGGTCTAGCCAGTCTCCAGACCTCAATCCCCAAAAAAAATTAGGAGCGAGTTTTAAACTCCGATTTGCCCAAAAGGGCAGCCTCCCAAAAACTTAATGATTTAGAGATATCGCAAAGAAAATACAAAAAAAGTTGGGCTGCTTGGTAGCCAACAAGGGTTTTGCCACCAAGTATTAAGTCTTGTTTGCCAGAGGGATCAAATACTTATTTCTCACTGCAAAATGCAAATACATTTATATAATTTATACAATGGGATTTTCTGTATTTTTATGTTGGATATTCTATCTCTCAATGTTAAAATTAACCTACTCTTAAAATTATAGACTGTTAATGTCAGTGGGCAAACTTACACAATCAGCAAGGGATCAAATACTTATTTCCTTCACTGTACATTTACCTTTATTAAAGCCTTTACGGTTTATGGCATAGATTTAAAATGTGCATTAACAAATGCTGTACCATGCTGTCGTAACATTAAAATTAGCACACAGAAATAGATCCAGAAATATGACCAAGGGGAATCTAGAAGTCACACCATGCTGCAGATACAGTAGTAATATGAAAATGCACCACAGCAAGGTTTTATGCTCCACATAAATATACTTTTGACATGTCTTAAAGAGGCATCAAGGGATATCAAGCTCTACAAATACACCTTCTATACCACTACACTGTACTGCTTGAATTTGACAGTACAACATAAGTCCATAATTGCTACATCTACAGGGGGTGAGCTCAGTGGTCAAGCAAAGTCCGAGGGCAATAGAGACACAGACAGCCTTTTCAGGTCCAAGCACGGTTATCTTCCAGCATTTTTTGGCAACTGCAGTATAAAGACAAGTCTCAAACAAAGCCATAAACAAAATAACTCCTGCTCATCCAAGCACTAACTATATAGTAATGGTTTTCCCTCACTATTACCTTATAGCCGCAAATCAAGTTGGAGACATTGGTTATCTCCTGAAGAAGATTCTCTGGCCCAAACTCCTTGACCTGCAGAGCAGACACCACCAATCAGCTGACAAGCTGACTTCATATAGGCCAGCGAAACCCTGGCCTGGAACACAGGGAGCAGTCACCCACCCAATACTTTGACTGCTCCCAGTAAAAGCCGTCTTGGACTAAGCTGTTTGCAAAAACTAATAGAAGAGTGAAGAAATCAGGCGATACCTTTTAGAGGCTAACTGAGTAACTCAGTTAGCCTTTAAAAGGTATCGCCTGATTTCTTCACTCTTCTACTACTTTCTATGGGTAACACAGTACAACATTATACTACTGCAAACAACTAAAACTGCATCAGCTACTGCAGCTGACACACATTAAGCAATGGCTCCTACCTCACTGTCAAGGTTTCTCGGTGATGTGCATCTGTCCTTCACCACATATATGTGAGTACTCTTGGTACTCTATGCATTTATAATATACAAATTTATAGTACATGCATATACACTCTTCAAAAAGTTTATCCTGTCTGTCTGACAAGCTGTTGCACCTTGCCGTTTAGTATAAGATTTGTCGCACTGTGGTGAAGATGACTGTGAAACTTATATATTGCACTAAAGAGGATCGGTGGTGTATCATACAATTTTTGTGTACCTAAGGTGTTGCAGAGTCGTCTATGAGAAGACTGAAATGTTTGAAATTTACTAGTAATATACTAGTATAATATATGCAGAACACTCCGGACATCGAGCTACAACTGCCACCACAAAGAATGAAGAGAAAAAAAAATTTGCAACAAATTTGCAAAAGCAGAAGAATAACAGTTAAAAAGAGGTTGCAGGAAAGCTGAATGTAAGTTTTGGATTTGCCTATACCCTTATTCATGACAGCCTTGATTTCAGTAAAGTGTGTGCTACGTGGGTGCCTAAGTAACTGAAAGAGGTGCATAAGCGCAAGCGCAAAGACATTTGTTCCCAACATTTGCCGGCATTATCATGAAAAAGGTGACAATCTTCTGCAGTAGATAGTCACTGGTCATGAAATGTGGGTTCACCATTATGAACCTGAAAGCAAGCGGCAGAGTATGAAATGGAGACATTCAATATCTCCTGATGCAAAGAAATTCTAGTTGCAACCACTGGCAGGAAAGTTGATGTTGATCGTCTTCTGGGACTCTCAAAGACCTATTCTTGAAACCTATCAGGAATGTGGAACAACTGTCACATACATATACAGCATATAGTAGGACAGGAGTAGAATGACCTGGGGTTGAATACTCGCTCAGCAGTGAGTCTGTGTGATCATTAAGCAGGGAAGAGACGTAGCTCCCTGAGAAGAGAGGTGATGTCTGAGTATGTGTGTCTAGGACTGAGGAGCTCTCTTCCCTGGTAGTATCCCCTGGAGACGAGCTGTACACTATGGATCACTAAGATAGCAGCTAAAACAAAAATACTACAGACTTTTTATTGTGAAGGTAAAACAAATTTAATTACTATTTACGGGGCCTATTAACCAAAAGCAACCCTACAGCTAAATCCAACTACCAATCCTTAAGGGTGCTAACTTTTTCACAAACCCCTTATTGATCCCCACCCTAAGAACACCGCCATAATTTTTTAGCATGGGGAACCTTGCCCACAGACTTACATCTAATCTAAAATAGCTTAACATTCAAAGATTACATGTCTCCCTTAGCCTGCAGGGTGGAAAACGTGGTACAGGTATGGATAGCATCCAACATCCTGGAACAACTCCTAGTGGATTTATTGGATTGTAGCTTTTGAATGAAAAAACAAAAACATAAAAAATAGTATAAATGTGGAGAATGTAACCAACAGAACTGTATGGATGGGTATAGCATGTGAATTGTTGTCTTATCGGTATTTTTGCATTTGTACAGTCTCCCTATGTATTATACTGTACTTTTTTGCATACTGGTATGAACTAGTACTCATTTAATGTAGTAGTGTAGTGCAGTATTTTTTATCATTCAGTTGTTCCCCTAGTGGAATGGTGAGCGAGCTTCTGTGCATTAGTTATCTACACCTGTTATATCTTGTATGTAGCACAGGGGCTTGTGTTGTCTCCTACTGGGTTCAGTCTCTAGTCCAGCCATTGAGCTGTAAGTATGGCCTTGTGCTTGTGTTTTTGAGTAAATAATGTCTAATTTTCTGTGATTTTTATGTAAATGGTTAGTGTAGGGACTTGCACGATACGAGGAACCTTGACAAGGTGACAAGGTTTGCGAGCTATTATACTGTGGCTTTTTTGCATACTGGTGTGAACTGGTATTAATACAATGTGCAGTTTTTTTTATCATTCAGTTATTCCCCTAGAGGAGGGGTGTGTGAGCTTTGGTTTATTAGTTATCTACACCTGTTATAGCTTTCTAAGTAGCAGTCTCAGTGTTTAGTTCAGCCATTGAGCTGTAAGTATAAGGGTGCGTTCCCATGGCAGAAGACAAATACCGGTCGGTTTACCCGACTGGTATTTGTCCTGTTTTGCGGCCGTCCCCACGGCCGCGCATGGGGGAGGGGGTGTTCTCCGCGATGAGCCCTCCCCCTTCATATTCACAAGCACAGATTCCATCTGAAATCCGGACGGAAGATTGTGCTTGTTGAATGTTTTGCGGGCGGAAAACCTGTGCAGTGGGGACTGCTGCACGGGTTTTCCATAGTGCCCCATTGTGCTCATTTTCGGCCGGTTTTTCAGACGGTCTGCAAAACCACAAACCATCTGAAAAACCAGCCGAAAACCCTTGCCGTGGGGACATGCCCTTAGTGTAAGTGTTTTTTAGTAAATAATGTCCCATTTTTCTGTGATTTTTCTGAAAATAGCCAGAAAGCCTGATTAATGGATTCACATGAGAGGTGGATAGGAGAGAAATAATGAGACTAGATTTTTTTCACAAATTTTTTTATCTGTATCTTATCTTGTCTTTAAAATAATGTGAAACAGAAAAGTGCTAGTGAAATATGTTGATTGATCGAGGTTCATATAGAAAGAGGAAAACCTGAGAACGTGCTACGCATGGAAAGCTAGGTCAAAGCAATAAAATGAGCACTGCCATATTCTTCCCAGATTCATACTGTTATTATTACTAGTTTGGGTCATTTTAAAACTAATTAAAAATTTTACAACTAGACTGGTATCTCCAATTACCAAAACTCTCAGAAATGTGTATTTTCTTGTTTCTATGCTGATAATTACAATTTCTCTCTATTAAATGTCCTTCCAGTATTTTTGTACATACTGTGTGCCTAATTATCTCTGAACGGCACACAGTGATTGTAATCTCTTATAATAAATGGGCTGTAAGACAAGAAAGCTTCACTATTCTATATGAAAACTTTGTTCTTTGGCTTTTTAATTATAAAATATAACACTGTGTCCACCCTGTTAAAATGGGGATTAAATTAGAAAACAATAAAGATACTTGGACACATGGTTGGTCTTTTAATGAGGTGAGCCTATATTCTCCTACAAGCTTCTTTATGCTTTATCATCTAATATAATAGATTTATCCTCACATTATCAACTGATTCCACATGTAACGGTCAGGAGGTGGATCCACTGGACCACCGCAGACGATGGCGTAAGCCCCCCACCGGGGGTGGAATCTAAGTGGGTCCCGGATTTCACCAAAGCCCGCCGCAAAGCGGGATGGTCTTGCCTTTCGGGGGGTCCACCAGGGCACTACCACTGGCGGGGCTTGCCTGCGGTGGCGGCCAAGGGTAACGAGGTACAGGATCGCAGGCAGGCTTGTGGTCGTGGACGGGCAGGAGGTCAGGACAGGCGGCAAGGGTTTGAGAGGGGAAACAAGCAGGGGGTCAGGGCAGGCGGCAAGGCGTAGAGGGTAGACAAAAGCGAGGGTGGGTACACGGTAGGGAAAGACATGAACATTTAGAACTTTGACCAATGGGATAAACAAAGGACCCGGGAAGGCCCGGGCAAAGGGGCCGGCAAAATAGGACATGCCCGGCAATGACCAATTCCCGGGCCCCACTGCCCCTTTAAATTAAAACTGCCGCGCGCGCGCACCCAAGGGGCGGAGCCCCCCCCGGGACGGAGGCAACGGGGCAGGAGTGCACCGGGTAAGTAAGGGAGGGGGCCGAGACATAGGGGGACCCCGAACCCGACATGCGGGAGGGGGGCTCCGCTGGGACGGGGGCCCGAGCGCCTGCGACCCGGGCAGTGGCGCAGGGGCGTCGGAATACCACCCCCCCTTCCCCCCCCCCCCCTTGGGCCCCGCTCTTTTAAGGAATGAAAAATCCGGGATGGGGTTGGGGTTAGGATTTTCTCCCCCCGGCCCCCAAAGCCCTTTCCTTCGGGGCTGAACCCTTCCAGTCCACCAGGAATATCGTTTTCCCAGTTCTCCTAAGGGCCCAAATTTCTTTGACCCAAAGACATTGGGCACATCACCACAAGGAGGAAAAACGCCTTCGGGGAAAAACGATTAAGCCCAAGGGGGTTTCAGTAAGGAACATGAAAAGTTGGGGATTTTCATCGTAGGAGGGGCCAGATTTTTGTAGAAGGGGGGTGATGCCGTACCTCAAGGGTCCCGGGAAAAGGGGGTCCCAGTTTATGAGAAGGCACTTTAGGGGGCATACTAGACGAGGCCAACCTTGTCACCCCCGAAAAACCCGGGGGGGGGTTCTTCTTTGTCCGCTTGAGCCCTTCATGGCTTGGAAGCGCGGAGCAGCACTGAGGGTCGGACCAATGGCCTTCATGCTTGAACCGGGCGTCCGCCGCGGGACCTAAGAGGGTTCCCCAGGAGGAGGGGGGGGGGGATGCACCCATACCGATGAAAGGGGGAACCCCCCGGACAGGGACTCAAGGATTAATAAAAAACCCGCCCAGGCAGAAAATTGGCCCATGTTTTAATCCGAAAAAAAAATGGCTAAGGAAAATCCCAAGCCCTGGTTGCCCTCCCACCGGGCCGTTCGTCGCGGTGGTAGGCAAGAGAATCGGCTTCACCTAAATTTTGGTTGCACGGGTTTTCGCCAAACCGGGAGACAAATTGGACTCCCCGGTCCAAGAAAATTTTGGGCTAGGGAGTCCATGCAGGAAAGAATAGGAAAAATGCCAGCCAGGGGGGAGGCAGATGGCACCCTGGAAACGGGACAAATGCCCTTTTTGGAAAACATCCAAAAACCCCCCAAATAATGTGTTCCCAAAAACGAGGGGGAGGCATTATGAATCCTCAAATGTGGGTCCGGGGTTAGGGGGAAGGGGATGGCTGAATGGGCCCCTGCCGGGTTGGGAGGGGTTTTTTTGGGGGCCAGGATCACAAGCAAAAAAAAATCCTTAACACCCTTTTTCAAGTCGGGCCCCACCAAAAGAACCGGGATTAGGTAGAAGGTTCTTCGGGCGGGGATGACCACCCCAAGAAAATGTCCCCTTTTAAGATACTCTGCAGAGACAGGCGCAATAAGTCCTTCCAGGGGACCTTCCGGGAGGCCACTGAGCTCCGGATGGGACGTTTTTGGGGAAAATTATGTGTTGGAAAATTTTCTTCACCCACCACTCGGGGCCGGGAAGGGCTCCTCTAAATTTCTTCTAGCTGGCCTGAATGGTCTGAAAATCAAACCGGGAAAAAAAGAGGGGGCCCACCTCCTGGTGGGTTTAAGTGCTGAGCCGTCTCAGTATTGGGGGGGTTCTTGTGGTCCGAAGATACGGGGGGGAAAAAGGGGGCCCCCCCTCCAGCAGAAAACCCACCACCCCCCGAGCATTTTTTTAGTCCCGGTCCCCACGGTAATTCCCTCGGGCCTGAAACTTTTGGGAGAAAAAGCCGCACTTACGTTTACCCATGGGCCCTTTTTGCATAAGAACTGGGCTCCCACAGATGAGCATCCCCTCCTTGTAAAGGGGTTTCGGGGTCCAACTGCAAGGATGAGAAAAGGAAAAGGGCGGCTTGAGTTTCAAAAACGCCCCCCGGGCCTCGCTGGTCAGCGCGTGGTTGGCTTGTTTTTTGTGGGGGCTACTATGGGGGCCCCCACGTAGAGAATTTGGGGATGAACGGGCGATAGTAGTTGCAGAACCCAGAATCCTGGTTTACCCCCCCAGCCCGACGGGGGCGTGGCCCTGAAAGGGCAGAAAGTTTTGGGGGGGTCCACCCGTAGCCTTGGAGAGATGACTCCCCCAAAAACGGGGGGTTAGTCTATGGAAGGGGGCATTTCCTAGTTGGAAATACGGGGGTTTTCCCCCCGGGGGGCTTTCAGTATTTGGGAAAAACACGGCTGCGGTGGGTTCGGGGCAGGAAGAACACCGGGATTCTAAAGGAGACCACCACGAGGTGGGGAGGAGGCCCTGAAAGTATTCACGGCTCCTGAAAGCGGGGGGGCATTGACAGTCCAAGGGGCATCACCGGGAAATAAAAAGTCCCCATCCCTGGGGGAAAGGGCCCGTCTTCCATTCATCCCCCCTGCGAATTGGGGACCAATTGTCCCCCCGCTCAGACCAACTTAAAGGAAAATTTTGGCGCCCTGCGGCGTCAAAAATTTCTGTTCAGGAAAAGGGGTAAGTTTTTTTACCGTGTCTTGTTCAAGCCCTGGTAGTTTTGCGGGGCTGAGGTACCGTCCTTTTTCTTGAAAAAAACCGCCCCCCCAAGGAGACGAGGATTTTCGAAACCCTTTCCGGAGATTCTCCGGGTGTACCGGACTGTTGGGCTCGGGAAACCGCAGGGGGTAGACTCGGCCCCGGGAGGATGGCCCCCGGCCAAAGTCGAGGGCAATCGTAGGACGATGGAGGCATACTCCGGGGTTGTCTCTCAAGAACAATCGGGTACTCCGATATTGGGGGCGGCCCCCGGGCACGCCCCTTGAAGGTTGGGGGAGAGCAGGGAAGCCCCGGGCGAGGGGCCACCAAAAACCCCCCCGAAATTTGGGACCCCAACGAATCCCCCTTCCAGTGACCATCCAGGATAGGAATGAAGTCCAGCCAGGGGACCCGCGGGGGATCGCCGACGAGGAGTGGGGGCAACACATAAAAGGAGATTTCTTCCTTATGCGGCCCCCACTGGGGGACAGTGGCTTGGTGACAAACGGGTGGTTCGCAAGCAGTCCCCTTGACGGATAGATGACAAGGGGTTTCCCAGGCTTTCCCAAACCGACACCCGATAGTTTCACTGGGGACTGGTTTTTGGGTTCCCCGAGCCCGAGTCCAAAAAAGGGCAAACTTGAACGGAACCTCTTGACCGACCTGCTAAATCAACAGCGGGGAGAGGAGGGGGGTTGCACCTGGGAATCCCCTCTCCCACAATCCTGGCGGGATTTCCCCCGCGGGTTTGGGGCGCGGGGGAAAATTTCCCCAAAAATCTTGGGGCTGCCACAGAAAGGGGAAAAGTTCCTTTCCCGACGCGGCCAACCTTCTCAGAGAGGCGACCCCGATAAAATCCATGGGTCGCCGGGGTGTTGGCGTTGTGGCGCAGAGGCCCCTAACCCGGGGGCCAGGCGGGAAAAACCGGCGGGTTTGGGCTGACGGGCGCTTTTTGCTGAACCCTTTTTCCGTTCAATAAAGCAAAATCGATGAGGCGAAACAAAATCAGGTAAATGGGGGAAGGGGGGGTCCTACGGCCAATCCCCTTAAAACTCGCTTGGAGCCTTTTAAAGGGACACACAGCACCTCGTTCCAAGAAGTCAGAGGCCAAGTAGGGACTGTACCTCGTAGTCTCCTAAAAAAGGGGCCCCTGCGGGGTTTTTAGGGGGGTTTTCTCAGCGGGGAAAAGGGGCTGGTTCCCGAAACCACTGCAAACTCCTGAGGAACGACTGTAATCCGCCATCACTGGTCTTTTCTGTCCATAGGGGTTAGCCCATCCAAGGGCCCTTCCCGGAGAGGGGGCGACCACGAAAGCCCCTCGTACGTTCAGACTGGGGAATGATCAGCCATCAGCTCCCCCTGCATAAGATTGGGGATAAACCCCCTGAATTTCGGGTCCTGCAATTTGATGGGACGCAGCCGAAGCTTGGGCCCCCCCAGAGTCACGGAAAACCCTAAGGCGAAAAACCCTTTGGGGCTGGCGGGGGTTCTGCTCTGGGTGGTGACGAGTTTTTCTGCAACAGGGGTATTGGGAAATTGCGCCTTTGACTGAGTTGCTGGATGGGAGGCAAAAACGGTCGTCAGATCCACCAGCGGGTAAAAGGAAACCCTTTCCGGGGTCCGGCCGGATCCTATGTAACGGCAGGGGGGTGGGCCCCTGGGCCCCCGAGGGATGGCGTAAGCCCAACACCGGGAGTGGAACAAGTGGGGCCCCGTTTCACCAAGCCCCCCCCCAAAAAGGGGGGGCTTGCCGGGGGGAGTAAACCCGGGCCAACCCCGGGGGGGGCTTGCCTGCGGGGCGGCAAGGGGAACGATACAGGACGGGAGGCAGGCTTTGGTCGTGGACGGTGAGGAGGCAGGGGCGGCGGGGAAATTCGAACGTAACAACAGGAGGGCAGGGCAGGCGGCAAGGGTTTGTAGACGGGAGACAACAGGGGGTCAGGGCAGGCGGCAAGGTTCGGGAAAGGGAGACGTAAACAAGGGCGGTAAATTTTATGGGAAGACAGAACACTTTAGAACTTTCACCAAAGGGTATCACAAAGATCCCCGAAGGCCGCGGGAAGGGCCCTAAATAGGGAAAGGCCCCCAATGACCAATTACCGGCATGCCCTTTTAAAATTTAAAATTCCCGGGACCCGGCGCCCCTAGGGCGAGCAGCACCGGGGGAAAGGAGGCAGACAGAGCCCGGGGCGCGGCCGGGGAAGTGAACCCGGGGGGGGCGAACATGAGGGACCCCAACCCACGTGCGGGACGGGGCTCCGCTGGAGCAGGGGGACGGGGCCCTGCGACCCCCGGGCGTGGTCAAGGGGCGTCCGTGACCCACATATTTTACTCAAATAAACCTTTGGGGGATGGAAAAAAGGGCAGCAGGGTTAATCCACATCCTTTTTTTGTCTTGGCCATGGCATTTAGACACAGGGCAAGCCAAAAATACCAGATCTTTGGCTTGGATGAAGGAGAACACCATGTTCCAATAGTCACTGCAAACAAAATTTTATCTAAAAGAAACTTTTTAAATTTTTTTTTCATAAAAATGAAGGGCTTAAAAAATAATAATTTTTTTTTAAGAAAAATTGTCAATTCTGAGCCCTAATCCATAAGTAAGCTTATTGAAACCAAATTAAATAATTTAAAAACCCAAAAAAAAATACCAGTGGAAAACTCATGATTAGAAGTGCATCAATCGAAATTCTCCAAAATTTCCAAAAGGGCAAAGGCTGTCTTACCCATATGCTGATGAATCAAAAATTAAATCATATAGATATAAGTCTAGGTAGGGGGAAATTTTTTGAATTATACTCTCCCTTGATTTCCCCTTCCTAACAGTGGACAGTGGGACATCGCCCCAAAAGGAGTGACTCCACTCAATCAACAACTTATGTTCAAATTAGAACAAACAAAATGTGCCAAAGAGATTCCTGTTCCAATGCATTTCACCCCTTAAAGCTGGGTTCAAAAAAGAAACAATTTTAATAAATTTAAAAAAAGTAGGCTTATAAAATTAAGGATACGGAATAATGATTTAGCAATGTCCCCTAATTTTTACTGGTTTCCCCCTTTTGAGCCGGGGTTTTTGATTGATGAACTTCTAATCGTGAGTTTACCACTGGTACCTTTTTTGGGGGTTTTTAAAACATTTAATATATTGGTTCAAATAGGGGGTTTTTCTATTTTGCTTAGTGATTTTGAATGACAAATTTTCTTAAACAAAAAAAAAATTACTTTTTGGACCTACGTTTTTATAGAATCAAATTAAAAGTTGCGTTTAGACTAGAAATTTTGTTTGCAGTGATAGTTCTAGGGGAAAGAAAATTCAGACTCCAGCTTGAGACAAATTTAGTATTCATTGTAAAAGAAAAATATTTTCCATACTGTTGTCTCAAAACCATTTTAAGAGCTTTAAAAAATATTAACACCAAAGAAAAAATTTACTACACAATGAATCTAGCATCAGGTATCTGGGACATACGCCCCGTTTTTTCTGCCTGGTGCATTCAATTCCACAATAAACTGTATATATAAAGTTGAGTCACTTCCTACTTTCAATGTCGTGTTTGTGGCTCATGAAGAAAAATCCTGTGGGCAGTTTGGGGGTAGGGGGATACAAGTGTGGGAGGCGAAAACCAAAAATTTTTCGCTGCTGTCATGGGTAAAAGGGGAAATGTATCACCGTTGTAAAAAGGGAGGATTAAAGTCTTTCGTGCCAAGATGGCAGATTTTTGAAAATGTCAGTTTGTGAAAGTTTCCCGCTGCCGTAGTGAAAAAATATTCATGAATGGAAAAAGGCATCATGTAGTTTTTCGTGTGGAAATTGCAGAGAACTATGTCTCATTTGAAGTGGGAAGTGAAAAATAGGCGTGACAAAACCTTCCGACCCTATTGTCACTCCCCGCCCATTAGCGCTGTCGAGCTGCCTGTGGTTACTCTGGATATTAGCTTTTTTTGGGCACAAGAATGTACCGACTGTGAAAAAACTCAAGTTAAAAACCTAACAACAAACCTTTTTGGGATCATTCTGGGGAAACATTAGAGATTATAGGGGAAAACATTATAAGAGGAGCATTTTCCTTGGGGGGACACTATTACAGTACGAATAAATACACCCCCGCCACTTTATTAGGTAACCGTCCAACTGTCGTTAACGCTTAATTTCTAATCAAAAACAAA
>JAODAL010027897.1:0-54197 GCA_025379985.1 Phyllomedusa bahiana
AAGGTTGACTAATAGAGGTAATAATAAAAATTATATTTCTCAATTACTGGATACTGGAACGGAGAAAGTTCATTGCTAAATGTAAAAACACTTTCACTGCAGTGTACAGCCACTAATAACACAGCATCATTCCCCTGTACTGGGAACTCCCATAGAACAGGATGGAGAGAACACAGAGCTCCCCTGTACTGGGAACGCCCATAGAACAGGATGGAGAGAAACAGAGCTCCCCTGTACTGGAACTCCCCTAGAGGAGAATGGAGAGACCCCAGCGCTCCCTGTACGGGAACTCCCATAGAGGAGAAAGGAGAGACCACAGCGCCCCCCGTACTGGGAAACCCATAGGGAAAAGAATGGAGAGAACACAGCGTCCCCGTACTGGGAACTCCCATAGAAAAGAATGGAGAGTAAACACAGCGCTTCCCGTACTGGGAATCCCATAGAACAGAATGGAGAGAACACAGTGTCCCCTGTACTGGGAATCCCATAGAATAGAAATGGAGAGAACACAGCGCTCCCCTGTACTGGGAACTCCCATAGAACAGAATGGGGAGAAAACACGCTTCCCCGTACTGGGAACTCCCATAGAACAGAATGGAGAGGGAAAACAGGCTTCCCTTTTACTGGGAACTCCCCTAGACTAGAATGGAGAGAACACAGCGTCTCCCCCGTACTGGGAAATCCCCTAGAAAAGAATAGAGGGAGCACAGCGCTCCCCTGTATGGGAACTCCCATTGAACAGAATGGAGAGAACACAGCGCTCCCCTGTACTGGGAACTCCCTAAGACCAGAATGGAGAGAACACAGCGCTCCCCTGTACTGGGAACTCCATAGAACAGAAATGGAGAGAACACAGCGCTCCCCTGTACCAGGAACTCCATAGAACAGAATGGGAGAACACAGCGTCCCCTGTAAAAATGAGAACTGCCATAGAGGAGAATGTAGAGAACACAGCACTCCCTGTATGGGAATTCCATAGAAAAAGAATGGAGAGAACACAGCGTCCCTGTACTGGGAACTCCCATAGAACAGAATGGAGAGAACACACCCCTCCCCTTTACTGGGAACTCCCATAGAACAGAATGGAGAGAACACAGCGCTCCCCTGTACCAGAAACTCCCATAGAATAGAATGGAGAGAACACAGCGCTTCCCTGTACTGGGAACTCCATAGACAGAATGGAGAGAACACAGCGCTCCCCTGTACTGGGAATCCCATAGAACAGAATGGAGAGAACACAGCGCTCCCCTGGGACCAGGAACTCCCCTAGAACAGAATGGGGGGAAACCAGCGCTCCCTGTACGGGAACCCCATAGAACAGAATGGAGAGAACACAGCACTCCCCTGTACTGGGAACTCCCATAGAACAGAATGGAGAGAATACAGCGCTCCCCTGTACTGAGAACTCCCATAGAACAGAATGGAGAGAACACAGCGCTCCCCTGTACTGGGAACTCCCCTAGAAAGAATTTGGGGAGAACACAGCATACCCTGTTTCTGGGAACTCCCATAGAACAGAATGGGAGAGAACACAGCGCTCCCTTAATGGGACTCCCCCTAGAATAGAATTTGGGGAGAACACAGCGCTTCCCCGTACTGGGGGAACTCCCATAGAACAGAATGGAGAGAAAAACAGCGCTCCCTGTACGGGAATCCATAGAACAGAATGGAGAGAACACAGCGCTCCCTGTACCAGGGGAAATCCCCTAGAACAGAATGGAAGGAACACAGCGCTCCCTGTACAGGGAACCCCATAGAACAGAATGGAGAGAACACAGCGTCCCCGTACTGGGAACTCCCATAGAACAGAAAAGGAGAGAACACAGCGCTCCCCTGTATGAGAACTGCCATAGAAAAAGAATGTAGAGAACACAGCGCTCCCCTGTACTGGGAACTCCCATAGAACAGAATGGAGAATTTTGTGCATATGGGACTGGCTAAAACAGAACCAATGTGTGTCCACTCCTGTTCCCCCCTATACTCTTCGCTGACACCCAGCTTTCCCAGAGACAGATATAAACACAATAAATCTCTATATTTTCGCATACGTTCCCATAGAGCCATTATGCGCTGTGTTTGGTGTCCCCGTACTCTCTGTTCTCCATTTATCCCCTTCACGTGCCTGCTCTGTGCTTACCTCTATGTCACAGCTAGAAAAATGAGGCTGTGTTGTGTGTATTACCCCTGGGGGTAACGTGTAGGATTTCTACAGGATCTCTGTTTTTTTTTTTTCCTTTTTTTCCTATGTTTGAAAATAAGATTTTATCTGACCTATTCGCAGCTCGGTGATTAAAATAGTCCACGCTAACTCTCACAAGGATGGCGTTATTTTAGTCACAAGCCAGAACCTGCAATAACTCACCCGCAGCTCTGCTGCACACATGGCGTTACAATGCAGGTCAGGCGCCAAAGCAGATTGTACGCTTCCTGCTTAAAGGGACAGAGGCAGGAAAATACCAGCAAAAACGTGCAGATTTTACACAGAAACGGGTCATAGGGCTGCAAAGAAGATGCAATATTCAATGGAAGCTATGCAGATCATAGACTGCTCCTCAGGGGAGAGGTCTGCCACAGTTCAAGCTAGCTCCACCCCTGCTTCCTCATGGGCGGGATTTGCTCAGGATTCTCCTGCTCCATGAGCACCTCGCATGGGTATCTGGTAAGAAAGGCTTCCAATTTTAGGATGGGTGTATAGAGGGGGTGTATTCAGTTCTGGACCCATAAGAAGCAAGTCTCCAAATAGCACCCATAATCCCCCATCTAGGAGGAGCTAGTGAGCATTCTGATTATCACTAGACCAAAATATGGCAAGAATATTTTTTGGTTAAACTGTTTGTTGGTATGCAGTCCACCCCCTCTCTATAGGGCTTCAGAGAAGATGCAATATTCATGGAGGCTATGCAGATCATAGACTGCTCCTCAGGGGAGAGGTCTGACACAGCTCAAGCTAGCTCCACCCCTGCTTCCTCATGGGCGGGACTTGCTCAGGATTCTCCTGCACCATGAGCACCTTGCTTGGGTAACTGGTGAGAAAGCCTTCCTATTTTAGGATGGGTGTATAGAAGGGGTGTATTCAGTTCTGGACCCATAAGAAGCCAGTCTCGTAATAGCACCCAGAATCCCCCATCTAGGAGGAGCTAGTGAGCATTCTGATCATCACTAGACCCAAATATGGCAAGAATATTTTTGGGTTAAACTGTTTGTTGGTATACAGACCACCCCCTCTCTATGGGGCTGCAAAGAAAATGCAATAGTCAATGGAGGCCATACAGATCATTGATTGCTCCTCAGGGGAGCGGTCTACCACAGCTCAAGCTTGCTCCACCCCAGATTCCTCATGGGCGGGACTTGCTCAGGATTCTCCTGCTCCATGAGCACCTCGCATGGGTGAGAAAGCCTCCAATTTTAGGATGGGTGTGAAGAGGGTTTATATTCAGTTCCGGACCCATAAGAAGCAAGTCTCCAAATAGCACTCAGAATCCCCCCATCTAGGAGGAGCTAGTGAGCATTCAGATCATCACTAGACCCAAATATAGCAAGAATATTTTTGGTTAAACTGTTTGCTGGTATGCACTTAAAATTGGGGTTCCCATTACAACTGCTATGGCTCCCCAAAGTGTTAACTTTGACACAGTCCCTGCAGTATTGTACATATTAATATGTTTACTCCCTAGACCACCAGGGATGTGTCCATTAACTCACAAATCTTCCCATTTTTCAAATATACTCACTGCTGATGATTTTCATTGATAGATTGGCGTCCCCCTTATTGGTGCCACATAACTTTTAAATGTCAAATAGTCTCTCCAGTATTGTACATATTATTGTTTTTAATCCCTAGACCACCAGGAATGTGTCCACTAACTCACACATAATCTTTCTAATACTCAAACACACTCACTATTGCTGGTGGTCATTGATAGAGTGAGGTCCCCTTTATGATTGGTGCCACGGTTTATCATATTGTTTGACACATTCCCTCCAGTATTGTACATATTAATGCGTTTACTCCCTAGACCACCAGGGACGTGTCCATTAACTCACACTTACGCTTTCTATTACTCAAACACACTCACTATTGCTGGTGGTCATTGATAGAGTGAGGTCCCCCTTACAATTGGTGCCATGGATTCCCATAACTGTGACATAGCCCCTTCAGTACTGTACATATGAATGCCTTTACTCCTTAGACCACCAGGGATATGTCCATTAACTTACACATAATCTTTCCATTTCTCCAATATACTCACTGCTGATGGTCGTCATTGATTGAGTTGTGTCCCCCCCTTATTGGTGCCACGGATTCCCATAACTGTTAAGGGTTACACCCTCTCTCTACATATCCAGGGTGGTCACCACTGTTACTTGTTTCTATTGGTGCATCATTGAAGTGAATGGGACTGAGCTGCAGTACCACATTTAACCTGGGGACACGTGTGGCGCTGTTTCTGGAAAGAAGCAGCCATGTTTTTTCTAATCCTGGAGTCACTCAAAACTAAGACCAGTAGGAAACTGGTTTTGCTGGAGTTTCCTTCTCTATAAAACCAGTTCAGCAGCAGCAGCAGCGTGCGCTGTGTCCAGACTTGTGTCTTCATGGCTGAAAGTAATGCAGAGCGCAGCAATGTAACTTCACAAGTTCTATCAGTAGCCGTCTGGTTCCAGCTCATGAATATTGACGGGGGTGGCCCGCATTCATTAACCCTCTCACAACTACTAATGTCACAAAATGAGGCGCTCAGCCGTAATTGACATGAACGTACAGATGTAGCGCGCTGTCATTATAATGAGCTACACGAAACCTCGACTTCTCCCCGGACGCTGGTGTGAACTGCCGTGCTCTCAACAAGTGGGGAAACTTGTCTTCATGATGTCACCAGCGAAGCCGCAGCGCTGTTAACCCATCGCGTCCCAGTCCCCCTGCTGCTGTGCGGATGGATACTATGGAGCCACCAGAATATAAAGCAATCAATCATAGGGATCATTTTCAATTTAAAATCTAAAAAAAAAAAAAAAAAAAAAAAAAAGATTCCTGTAATCTAGCATTGATGGAACTATAGGTGCGGGATTCTCACCAGTAAAGGCAGGACAGTCTGATTCTTAATGTGGTTTTCTGTTCCATTTTCACTTTATAGTTCTAGGCTGGAAAAATCTAAAGTTTCTAGATTGTTTGATGTTCCGGATGATCAAATCCGGAATTTAATAATCTAGATGCAAAAACAACAAAAAAAAATTACAGAGGACTCGTGGCATCTCCTGACTTGTCTGTTTTAGGAAATCCTTGTGATTTCCTTGTTAAAGAACCATTCTAGAGCCTCTACTCTTATAACTATGTGTTGTATGGTTCCTCTGTTATCCTTAATCCACATTCATGACCAATCTGTCAACTGGGTGTTACGTAGTGGGGGGGGAGGAGGGTGTTTCTGCACAGACTGTCATTGTCCAATCAGAGCTGACAGTCAGTGTGTACAGAAACACGCCCTTTCAGAACTTTGTATGGTAACACCCAGCTGACTGATCCACTGATACATTTCCAAGAAGAATAACAGAGGAACCGTACAACATAGAGTTACAAGTCAAGAATTGTCCGGAATTGTCTGTGTTCGTAAATCCTTGTGTTCCCTGTGCAATACCAATCCTAGAGCCTCTTCTCTTATATCTCTGGGTTGTGCTGTTCCTCTGTTGTTCCTCTTGGAAATGTATGACTGAATCTGTCAGCTGGGTGTGACCATTTCAGTTTTCAAGGGGACACTCCCCTAATTGTTAACACCCAGCTGACAGATTCACTGATACATTTCTAGGAGGAATAACAGAGGAACCATACAACATAGAGTTCTAAGTCAAGAATTGTCCAGAATTGTCTGTTTTAGTAAATCTTGTTGTTCCCTGTGAAAGAACAATCCTGGAGCCTCTTCTCTTCTCTTCTATCTCTGTGTTGTGCTGTTCCTCTGTTATTCCTCCTGGAAATGTATTCCTCAATCGGTCAGATGGGTGTGACCATTTCAGTTTTCAAGGGGACACACCACTAATTGGTAACGCCCAGCTGACTGATTCACTGATAAGTTTCTGTTTTAGTAATTCCTCGTGTTCCCTGTGTAATAACAATCCTGGAGCCTCTTCTCTTCTATCTCTGTGTGGGGCTGTTCCTCTGTTATTCCTCCTAGAAATGTATCACTGAATCAGTCAGATGGGTGTGACCATTTACATTTTCAATGGGACACTCCACTAATTCGTAAAACCTACCTGACTGATTCACTGATAAACAGAGGAATAACAGAGGAACAGCACAGCACAGAGTTATAAGAGAAGATTGTTATTACACAGGGAACACAACGGTTTACTAACAGACAATTCTGCAACATCTTCTCTTAGGACTCTGTTATGTTCCTCTGTTATTCCTCCCAAAAATCTGTCAGCTGGGTGTTACCAGTTGGGGGGAGTGTCCTTCAAAAAATGGTAACGCCCATCTGACAGACCCAGTCATACATTTCTAGGAGGAATAACAGAGGAACGGAACAGAGTTATAAGAGGAGAGGCTACGGAATTCTATTAGTAAATCCTTGTGTTCCCTGTGAAATAACAATCCTGGAGCCTCTTCTCTTATAACTCTCTGTTATTCCTCCTGAAAATGTATGACTGAATCTGTCAATTGGGCGTTACCATTTTTTTAAAGGACACCCCCCCCCCCCACAACTGGTAAAACCCAATTAATCGATTTACTAACATAGAAAATTCTGGAGCATCTTATATTATCTCTGTGTTGTGCAGTATCTCTGTTATTCTGCCTGGAAATGTATGACTGAATCTGTCAGATGGGCGTTACCATTTTTTTAAAGTACACTCCCCCCCCCCCACCCCCCCCACAACTGGTAACACCCAATTAATAGATTTACTAACAGAGAAAATTCTGGAGCATCTTCTATTATATCTGTGTTGTGCAGTATCTCTGTTATTCTGCCTGGAAATGTATGACTGAATCTGTCAGCTGGGGGTGGGGGTGACCCTGCACAGCCTGACATTGTTTAATCAGTGTCTAATCAGACTTTGTGTGCAGAGGAACTGAAAATGAATGATAACACTGACCTGACAGATTCAGTCATACATTTCCAGGCAGAATAACAGAGGAACAGCACAAACCAGAGATAGAAGAGAAGAGGCTCCAGGATTGTTACTTCACAGGGAACACGAGGATTTACTAATAGAATTCTGGAGCCTCTTCTGTTATAACTCTGTTCTGTTCCTTTATTATTCCTCCTGGAAATGTATGACTGAACCTGTCAGATGGGCGTTACCATTTTTTAAAGGACACCCCCCCCAACTGGTAACACCCAGCTGACAGATACATTTTTTGGAGGAATAACGGAGGAACAGAACAGAGTCCTAAGATAAGATGTTGCAGAATTGTCTGTTAGTAAATCCTTGTGCTCCCCGTGAAATACCAATCCTGGAGCCTCTTCTCTTCTATGTCTGGGTTGTGCTGTTCCTCTATTATTCCTCCTGGAAATGTATGACTGAATCTGTCAGCTGGGTGTTACCAGTTGGGGTGGGGTGCTTTAAAAAAAAAAATGGTAACGCCCATCTGACAGATTCAGTCATACATTTCCTGGAGGAATAACAGAGGAAAAGAACAAACCCGAGATAGAAGAGAAGATGCTCCAGGATTGCACAGGGAGCACAAGGAGATGTCAGGGGTCCTCCTAATGATGAGACCAGTTATGTGGTGACGGCAGTGGGATACATTATACTGTTCTACTGGTTTTCTGATGTTACCTAATCTCAGTATTTGCTAGTCCATGTTATATATGTATTGACCTGTGGACTGATGTTACCTAATCTCAGTATTCACTATTACCTGTTATATATGTATTGACCTGTGGACTGATTCTACGTCTCTATGCACTAGTATGAAGATAAACCCCCCCCCCCCCCATCGTGTTATGTGATGGGAATGGCTGTGGGAGCGATCGCTGTTATGTTCCAAAGAACCACAGACCTTGGAAAGCGAGTCGCACTGAAAGCTGTTGTATTTTCCTTTGCTGCCTACTACATTTATGGAAAAATATTTTCCCTCTGCCCAAGTGTCACTCTGAACTGCTAAGAGTGGCAGGTCTCCCAGATCCGCCAGCCAAGCTTCCTCTCCCTGGTCTGCTGTGAACGCCGTCCTGCCGCTCACACACTCAGCGCGGTGGTGCTCCACGCCGAGCCCGGCCTCCCCGCACTCACTCCACCGATAGAATAAAGCCACTTCCTTTACTTTATTCATTTATATGGCACCGTTATAGTCCAGAGCGCTGTACAGAGATTGCCATTAGTCACCTCCGTCCCTGTCCCCCTTGGGCCTTGCAGCCTAGATTCCAGAGGAACCGATCTGTAGGGTTTTTTTCTGAAACTGGAAGAAACCCAGAAGAGAACACATAAAGTCCTTGCAGATGTTGTCCTTGGTAGGATTTTTAAGCCAAGGACCCCACAGCAAGACCAGTCCCTGACCACCGTTGCTGCCTTGCACTAACCAGCTGAGCACCGTGCTGCATTTGCTAAAAACCATGAGTCACCGTCCTGCACTGTGCTAACCTTGTAGCCACGTTGGCTGCAGCTGTACTAACCACTAGTCAATGGCTACACTGTGCTAACCTCTGAGCCACCGTGCTGCACTGTGCTAACCACTGAGCCACCATGCTGCACTGTGCTAACCTCTGAGCCACCATGCTACACTGTGCTAACCACTGAGCCACCGTGCTGCACTGTGCTAACCCCTGAGCCGCCATGCTGCACTGTACTAACCACTGAGCCACCGTGCTACACTGTGCTAACCACTGAGCCACCGTGATGCACTGTGCTAACCACTGAGCCACCGTGCTGCACTGTGCTAACCACTGAGTCACCGGGCTGCACTGTGCTAACCACTGAGCCACCATGCTGCACTGTGCTAACCACTGAGCCACTATGCTGCACTGTGCTAACCACTGAGCCACCGTGCTGCACTGTGCTAACCACTGAGCCACCATGCTGCACTGTGCTAACCACTGAACCACTGTGCTGCACTGTGCTAATCCCTGAACCACCGTGCTGCACTGTCCTAACCACTGAGCCATCATGCTGCACTGTGCTAACCACTGAGCCACCATGCTGCACTGTGTTGACCACTGAGCCACTGTGCTGCACTGTGCTAACCACTGAGCCACCATGCTGCACTGTGTTAACCACTGAGCCACCATGCTGCACTGTGCTAACCACTGAGCCACTATGATGCACTGTGCTAACCACTGAACCACTATGCTGCACTGTGCTAATCACTGAACCACCGTGCTGCACTGTGCTAACCAATGAGCCACCATGCTACACTGTGCTAATCACTGAGCCACCGTGCTGCACGGTGCTAACCACTGAGCCACTATGCTGCACTCTGGTAACCACTGAGCCACCATGCTGCACTGTGCTAACCACTGAGCCACCGTGCTGCACTGTCCTAACCACTGAGCCACTGTGCTGCACTGTGCTAACCACTGTGCTACCGTACTGCACTGTTCTAATCACTGAGCCACCGTGCTGCACTGTGCTAGCCACTGAGCCACCATGCTGCACTGTGCTAACTAATGAGCCACCCTGCTGCACTGTGCTAACCACTGAGCCACCCTGCTGCATTGTGCTAACCACTGAGCCACAGTGCTGCACTATGCTAACCACTGAGCCACCATGTCTCATTGCGACCTGCGCTCATTGCATGATTGTGTAACCTGAAAGTAAATCTCTCTATGCATTCCTATGAGAGGTTCAAAGTCAGTTTCATAGGAATGCATGGAGAGACAGACTTCCTGTCATCATCAAAAGCACAATGTTTTGCAGCTAATCAGAGCCCATGTCTTGTGATCTAACACAGACTGTTGCATCAGCCAGAAATCCTGTATTCAGCTGCAGGGAAGCAAAAGTAATGGCATCAAAGTGAACCTAAAAGGAATTTCTAATGAACTAAGAGGAATTAACCAGATGTTATTCTAGGGGCCACCAGTGGAGATTGGGCCCACCAGAGGAAATTTATTCTGAGCAGAGTTTTACTTTGTGGCTGGCTGCTGTCTATACTGGTAGCTGAGAGATGGTGTCTTGTGAGCTCATACCATTTATTCCTGTTTTATGTAGTTAGTTATCTGCTCCCAGTTGTTAGAGCCCTGTTTGTCTTAGTTCTCTGTTGCTTCTGCCCTGCGTCAGTCTTGCAGTTTGTTCTGTTCCCGAGTTCTTTAGCAGTTTTAACTTGTTTGGGTAAGGCCGGCATAGTGAGGGACATTGGTAGGAATATTGTCGGGGTTAAGGTAGGGCCAGGGGTGTCTGGTGTTAGGGTCATCTTTAGGGACAGGTTTTTTTGCTATCTTGATTCTGAATTCAAGTCATGTATCCTTCCATTTCCTCTGTGCTCTTGTCATCTGTTCCCGAGTCCTTTAGCAGTTTTAACTTGTTTGGGTAAGGCCAGCATAGTGAGGGACATTGGTAGGGATATTGTTGTGGATAAGGTAAGGCCAGGGGTGTCTGTTGTTAGGGTCATCTTTAGGGACAGGTTAGGGAAAGTTGTTAGTATCAAGTGTTTGTGGTTGGTGTCTTGATTTTGGATTCAAGTCATGTGTCCTTCCATCTCCTTCCGTGCTCTTGTCATCGTCCTTTGGTAAATCCCTTCCTTTATACACTTCATTTTTGTTTTATGCCACTGCTGGTTGGTTTCTAATTTTTGTAAGTTTTAAACCAGCGTCCTAACACTGCTTCAAAACTTTTGCAGACACTGATAAGCGTAGGTCGCCATATCGGAGGAAGATGGAGCTACATCCTCATACCAGGTGCATGACAACACTGCATAGTTATCTAGTTATCTGCTTCACTATGTAGTCTCGGCCATGGGCCACCATTAGAATTTGTGGTTATGGGGTCTTGGGCTAACTGTCCAGCTTTCTATCACTTTTTGCACTGTAAAGATCTACACCAAGTATCAGGGTGACCTGAGTGACACAAGGAAACTCTAATGCACCACACATAATGATGAATGATGAAATACAATCCAGGAGACTTGAGGCTGTTGTAGGTTGAGGAGACCTGGCCAGAATCTCGATTTCAGTGTCATGTGAGTGTGCATAGTTTCAGCTCCGGTGAATAGACGGCCGCACCACGGAAGAGTCTGCTGCAGGAAGATACCTGCCGGGTCTTGTCTGCCAGTGTTGGACTAATGAATGAATACACAACAACCCAATCAATCAAGCAGTGTTTGCTTTTGCCCCGGGTTTAGGTGAGGTCTGGTATGAAATGACCATACCTGTCAAGTATGCAGCGTTTTAAGCCAAGGGAAAAAGTCTAGATGGGAAAGATGCAGGGCACGGCTTTTAAGGTGTGTGGGCTTGTTGGTGGGGGTAGGTCATACCGGGTTGCAAAATTTTCTTTCCCCAAAAGGGTTCGCTTAAAACCTTAATTTAGAGCCAAGTTTCAGGGGGCATCTTGTCAACCTAACCTAACAAAGTTAGGACTGACCACCAAGGAGGCAGTCACTATGAATTGTGTACATTAGTAGCCTTGAGGATTACCTCTGGTGTTGTGTACTACATGTCCCAGCAAGCGTTGTTCTGATTGGGGGATATCCAACAACGGTTGTCCTATAAACCCTTATTGGCGGCATTCCTGGTGGATGGTGGACCACCAAACAGCATTCCTGGTGGATGGTGGACCACCGAACAGCATTCCTGGTGGATGGTGGGCCACCCACAGCATTCCTGGTGGAGGTGGACCACGAACGCATTCCTGGTGGAGGTGGAAACCCAAAGCATTTTCCCGGTGGATGGTGGACAACCGAACAGCATTCCTGGTGGAGGGGGACCCCCGAAAGCATCGGGGGGGTTGGTGGACCACCGAACAGCATTCCCGGTGGATGGTGACCCCAGACAGCATTCCTGGTGGATGGTGGGGCCACCGAAAAAAACATTCCTGGTGGATGGTGGGGCACCGAACAGCATTCCTGGGGGATGGTGGCCACCGAACAGCATTCCCGGTGGTTGGGGGAAAACCGAACAGCTTCCCGGGGATGGTGGACCACCCAACAGCATTCCCGGGGATGGTGGACCACCGAACAGCATTCCTGGGGGATGGGGCCCCCGAACGATTCCTGGTGAATGGTGGACCCCAGAAAAAACATTCCCCGGGATGGTGGACCACCGAGCAGCATTCCTGGTGGATGGTGGCCCACCGAACAGCATTCCTCGTGGGTGGTGGACCACCCAGAGCCCATTCCTGGGGATGGTGGACCACCCCAACGCATTCCCGGGGGTGGTGGACCACCAAACAGATTTTGGTGATGGTGGACCACCGAACAGCATTTCCCGGGATGGTGGCCACCGAACAACTTTTCCCGGTGGGGGGGGGGGAAACCCCCGAACAGCATTCCGGTGGAAGGTGGACCACCAAACGCATTCTGGTGGATGGTGGAACCCCCGAACAGCATTTCCTGGTGGATGGGGAACACCGAAAAGCATTCCGGGGAGGGGGGACCACCGAACGCAAATTCCTGGTGGATGGTGGACCACCGAACAGCATTCCTGGTGGATGGTGGACCACCGAACAGCATTCCTGGTGGATAGTGGACCACCGAGCAGCATTCCTGGTGGATGGTGGACCACCGAGCAGCATTCCTGGTGGATGGTGGACCCCCGAACAGCATTCCTGGTGGATGGTGGACCACCGAACAGCATTCCTGGTGGATGGTGGACCACCGAACAGCATTCCTGGTGGATGGTGGACTACTGGACAAAAACTTGCTAATAAAATCCACCGGCTTTATTTATTTTATACCTTAAGGGGGTTTCCCATCTCCCCGATTACCCTTCCTGTCCCCCACATGTCCTGGGCTTCATCCGGGTTAGAGAGGGTGTGTGCCAGCTTGCAGTTCACTTAAAAACACAAGGCCATACTTACAGCTCACTTGCTGGGCAATGAACTGTTCCCTTTAGGAGGCAATATAAGCCTTAGTGCTACCTGGCTGAAATTCAGCAGGTGCAGCTCAGTTGCTCACACAACCATCCACCAGGGGGACGACTACCTAGTAACAAAATCTGCACATTGGATAAGCACCAGTTCACATTAGTATGGAGAAAGGCCACAATACCATACAGGGGAGATTGCTCTAATGCAAAAATAATGATAAAGAACCACTCACACGCCTACTATCCATAATTGCTAGTATTATAATTTCATGTAGATAATGCTTTTAAAGAGTGGTAATTATACAGTTCACCGTACTGACTTACTACCAATTGATGACGCCCCTATTATTCGATTGAGGGAGTCACCCAGCACATTTAAAGTGTCCAACACAAAATACTGCTCCCCAGTATTACAGAGCAAAACAACATACTGAAAAAATATCAAGTATGAGTTATTAGTTAATATATTTGCCACCCACGTCAAGGGGCCTCATTGTCTTGCGAGTCCCTTCACGAGCCTTACTAGCCATTTACCGAACAAAAGTCAGAGAAAAATGGGATATTATTTACTTAAAAACAGAGACACAAGGCCATACTTACAGCTCAATGGTCAGACACAGAACCATTCCTAGCAAGCAATATAAGCCCAAGTGCTACATGGGAGAAAAGCAGAGGTGCAGTCAATAAGGATGCTGTTGCCCACACACCCATCCAAGAGGGGTTGACCATTTTTCTGTGCGCTGCAATAACGTTATCACACAGCTGGATTGAATGTGCATGCCCTACACGCTGCAGTGATGATATGAGGAAGTGCTCCAGAGCTTCTAATCATGCCCTGGAGCACTTCTTCCTCAACATTCATTGAAAAGAAAGCCACGGCCGCAGGGGCTTAGCTACAAGGGCTGCAGAGGTTGTGGTTGCTACCAGTCCCTGGACCCGTAGGGGGCTCAAAAGCCCCTCTAGCTCATGAGGACATACCAGTATTATAAATGGCGCATAGCAGGTAGGGGCCCTTTTATGGATTTTGTACTGGGGCCCCGGAGTTTAAGTTACGCCTCTCTATGTCCGGGCCGAGTAGAAGTGAGCATTTGTACAAATTTACATACCCATGATCTGTGCCATTGTCAACGTCAGTGATGCAGCAGTCACCACTACCACTGATAACACACAGCAAAAAGCAGGACACAAGCAAGATAAGACTATATGAATAAAAGAACATATTTTTGCTACCGGGAAGAAGAGCACTAGGGCTTCTGCATGTGCCCTGGAGCACTTCTCCCTCGATGTTTTATTGAAAGGAAGCCATGGGTAGAAGCGCGCATGCGCACAAATGCTCATACCTGTGATCTGTTGTAAAAGGAGGCAAACTAAGAGTCACTACTCCCCTTTGTCCTATAAGGGATAAGAGTAATGGGGAGCAAGCGCCATGAATAGGAGCAATAATTGTATTTTTCACTTTAAGGTCCTCTGTCCTCCAGCCATAAACAACCGTTGGTTGGCCATATTTCCATTCACATGAAGTCATCTATGTTCTTTGACTACGTCACCATTGGCATCCAGTCTGGGGGTGCAAACAAGCCACTTTGTCTTGGTAGGGGTATTTTATTTACTAATGAGGTTAAAGGGCTACAGGGCAGCAAATGTTTTTTTCCCCCCAGCAAAAGATAGCCTATGGTTTTGGAGACTTACCAAGGTCATTCTGACCTTTCTTCCAATGAAGGTATGTTCACACGACTGATGTGGACGCTGAATTTTTGAGCGCCTCAATACAGGTTTTGATCAGGTTTTCGAACACTGTTTTCTTTCTGAAATACCCATAAAAATTAATAGCCAAGGCAAAAAATGCGTTGAGCTGAGGTTCTGGACGAGGTTTTGAAGCTCCCCATTGATTCCTATGGGGATTTTCAGAGTTGAAAACACTTTAAAGGGGATGTGTGAGGAACCATATAAACAAGAACCTATAAGCAGTAAATTTATATCATAATCCAGTGTGTGCACTACTTCAAGCTGTTTATATTGCATTATTATCGCCATGTTGGATCTTTCTCCTCAATGGGCCTCAGTCTGTGGAAGCTACAGTTGGACTAGGCTACCGGTTTGAAAAATAAGGGCACACCTGTATGAAAATGTTTTGGTATAGTATCCCTTATGGGCAAAAAAGTGAGTTTCTAGACCACAAAACAGTTTTCATAACAGGTGGCCACTAAATTCCAACAATATCACCCTCATTACCTCCCACATCGCTGAGCTATAGATTCTATATACTATAGCCAATCCACATTTATATACATATGTGTGTACCAGCCCTCAGTCTCCTTTCTACACTGCATAGACGTCCCTCACACCACAAGCCTGTTAGACTGACTGAGCACAGCACACACGCTCAGTTATGCCAGTCCACCTAACCAGGAAGTAACTCACATAGCATGTACAACTTCCTGTAGGACAGGTTTCTGCACAGGAAGGCCATTTTCTTCTTATCCCTTAGACAAAACGAACAGACTTTTCTAATTAAATGAATTTAGGACATTTTTCATTATCTATTTTAGTTTTCTTCTTTTCCTGGAGAAACCTTTTAAGAATTGACATGACACTTCTTTTTTAGCGCCTAAAATTGCGTTCAAAGAAGCACGTGAAAAAAGTGTGTAAAAACCTCGTCGTGTGTGAACTACAACACTGTTTTATATAGGAATTCATTAAAATAAACTGGGGGCGGTCTGGAGACTTTTTTGATGCTTTTCTGCGCAAGGAAACACATCAAAATCAGCCGTGTGAACATGCGCTAAGCAGAGCCATCTTAACAGCATTATGGGCCCCCGGGCCTGGCACTGCAGTAGGCTCTGCCCAAATACATGACATCACACTAGGCCATTGCCTCAAGCCACCCCAAGCACACTCATTTTATCACGCCACTTATGTATGGACACCAGCAGCCTACATGACTAATTGGCAGGGCAGGGAGCCTTTGACTCCCTTCTCCACCATGTTTTTTAACTGTTTAACATCCTAAAAACGCAAAGCCAATCAGGGTATGTTTCTTGTATTTCTGGGACATAAAAAGACCACCTGGGGCCCCTATAGTTGTGGGGCCCCCGGGCAACTGCCTAGTGCGCCCAATGGAAAACCTGGCCCTGACCCTAATGAAAGGAGATGAAAGGAGGAACAGCACCAGGGAGAGGGGCGATTTTTTTCTCCTCTAAACCCCATCACCGTCCCACTGTTATCAAGCAGAAGCTCATACAATCGGCTCTAATTTCCATTACTAGAGATTTTTAAAAAAAAAAAAAAAAGGATAGAAACCACCGGTGAAAAGAATGCAGGAAGAGAAAGCCGTAAAACGAGCTGCGAAGACTATGACAATAATGTCTGGAGGACCTAACATATGGCGCCTCTGATAAACTATTGGATTTCACCCCCGTAAAGTTGGAAATTATATGTTGGTAGAGGAAAAAGGGCCAAGTTTATTAATGCAGTGAAACAGAACCTTTGCTTGCGCCCAAACGAGAATCATTCCACACCAGATGTTTACGTTCAAATCCAGATTGAAGGTGATGATAGCTGTCGCTTCAGATCTGCTGCACATTCAGCCTTCTGCTGCAATTGGTAGGTGTTTATGTGACCCGTCTTCTACTGATCAACACAAGAGAAGGAATCGAGATGGCTTCATTTTATTGTTCCATTCTCTCCGTCCTGATTCTTTACACCAGGGGTGTCAAACTGCGGCCCTCCGGCTGTTGGGAAACTACAATTCCCATCATGCATTTGTATAATCTATAACAGTGGTCATGATGGGAGTTGTAGTTTCCCAACAGCTGGAGGGCCGCAGTTTGACACCCCATGGCTAAAATAAGGCGGCATCAGAGTCAGTACAAGGATTAGATTCCATGAGTAGCCGTTCCTTGATGGGCTGTTCCCAGCTTGCACTTTGATGGTATAACGCTAGGATGTGCAATCAAACGGTGACCCTACATATAACATATAAGAACCTGGAGGTTTTCTTACAATAAACGGGGTATGTTATTAAATGGGGTTGTTTCCACCATCAAGTTTGATAGTAGATCCATAGGAAAGGCCATCAAAGTCTTAATAGGCGCAGGTCCTACCTCTGAGACAGACACCTATCCTGGGAATGGGCTCCTAAAATGTTCCACTCAAAGTCGAGAGCCGGTTGCTCATATGCATGACCCTCCATACCAAAGGGTTTCTTACAACAGAGGGAGTATATTATCAAAGGGGTGTTCTCACCACAGAGTTTGATAGCAGATCCATAGGAAAGGCCATCAGAGGCTCAGAGTAGAGAGACGGTTGCTCATGCGCATGACCCTCCATATAAAAGGTTTCCTTGCAACAGAGGGGGTATGTTATTAAAGGGGTGTTCCCACCATAAAGTTTGATGGCATATCGATAAGATATGTCATCAAAGTCTGATAGGTGCAGGTCCCATGGGGGAACGAGCCCCCAAAAGTTTCCGCCATAGGTTGATAAGGATTGCCTCTTATGGGAACTCCCATAGAACAGAATGGAGAGAACACAGTGCTCCCCTGTACTGGGAACTCCCACAGAATAGAATGGAGAGAACACAGCTCTCCCCTGTACTGGGAACTCCCATAGAACAGAATGGAGAGAACACAGCGCTCCCCTGTACTGGGAACTCCCATAGAGGAGAATGGAGAGAACACAGCGCTCCCCTGTACTGGGAACTCCCATAGAATAGAATGGAGAGAACACAGTGCTTCCCTGTACTGGGAACTCCCACAGAACAGAATGAAGAGAAAACACAGCGCTCCCCTGTACTGGGAACTCCCATAGACCAGAATGGAGAGAACACAGCGCTGCCCTGTACTGGGAACTCCCATAGAGGAGAATGGAGAGAACACAGCGCTCCCCTGTACTGGGAACTCCCATAGAATAGAATGGAGAGAACACAGCGCCTCCCTACTGTACTGGGAAACACGGTCCCATGAACTAAGAATGGGAGAGAACACAGCGCTCCTTCACCCCTGTACTGGGAACTCCCATAGAACAGAATGGAGAACTCACAGCACTCCCCTGTAACGGGAACTCCCATAGAACAGAATGGAGAGCTGTGTCTCCTTCTGAGACAAGACATTCAGGCCATGCCCAAGATAAGTGCAATACCCAGAGCTGGTACCCTCACCTGACACACTTTGATCAGTTGATATGCCATCAAAGTACATGGTGAGAACACCCGTCTAAAGGGGTTGTCTCAAATGAGCCAATCTTTACCAAACTATGGCTCCCTTGGCAAACAGCTGGTTTTGCTGCTGAGCCTTCTTCTTTTTGGTATGATATTCCTAGGAAGACGTTCCTGCTAAATTACCACGTCTATAACCCCACCATCGTTTAGGTGTAATCATGTTGCAGTGTCCTTACAGAAAAAAGTTTATTTCATGGGGGAGTTTGCATTAGGTGGTTGAACCAAATAGCCACGAGGAGGTCCTGCTGCAAAGCACTATGGTACAGGAGGTTGTAGATCAGGGTTTAGACCCGGGAAGTCACGTGGAGGTCGTTCATAGACGTTTGAATGTGTCGGGAGAGACTGATCATCGATAAAACAGGTGGGAATCCGGCCAAAGTTGTCTCTGTGCTTTGGAAAGGAAAATTCAGCTGTGAGTGTCGAATAGTTTTGTAAAGCCCTTAAAATACATAGTGAAGAACCTTCTGATGGGTCCAGATTCTAGTACAATATTCAGCTTCTACTAAGAGCCGAAGGTCTAGAAGAACACCTCTTGGAAATTAGAAGGTCCTCTGCAACTAAGGGGGATGAGTCCGACCCTGCTCTGGGGGTCCTAGCTGTGAGAGGCGACTGAATTTTATTCTAACAACATGAAAAATGTTGTTGGTGTCTGGGTAGAAGACCATGCAAACACGAGGAGAACATACAAACTCCATGTAGATGTTCTCCTGGATTGGATTTGAACCCGGGACCCTGGCACTGCAAGGTATCCACTAACCACTGAGCTACTGTGTAAATTCACACACATAGGCATAGGTAGTAAGTACAGTGGCTCAGTGGTTAGCGCTGCCGCCCTGCAGCACTGGGGTCCTGGGTTCAAATCCAACTAAGGACAACATCTGCATGGAGCTTCTATGTTCTCCGTGGGTTTCCTCTATTTAGATGTTCTTCTGGATTAAATTTGAACCGAGGACCCTCAAGCTGCAAGGTAACAGTGTTAGCCACTGAGCCACCATGCTGCACCTTATTAACAACTGAGCCACAGTAGAGCCACCATGCTGCGCTGCGCTAAACACTGAACCACCATGCTGCATTGTCATAATCAGTGAGTCACCATGCAGCACTGTGGTAACCACTGAGCTACCCCGTGCTAACCACTGAGCCACTGTGCTGCATTGTGCTAACCACTGAGCCACCATGCTGCACTGCACTAAACACTGATCCACCATGCTGTCCTGTGGTAGCCACTGTGCCCCGTGCTAACCAGTGAGCCACCATGCTGCATTGTGCTAACCACTGAGCCACTATGCTGCACTATGGTGACCACTGAGCCACTATGCTGCACTATGGTGACCACTGAGCCACTGTGCCGCACTGTGCTAATCACCGGGCCACCGTGCTGCACTGTATTAACCACTGAGCCACCGTTCTGCACTGTGCTAACAACTGAGCCACCATGCTGCACTATGGTAACCAATGAGCCACTGTGCTGCACTGTGCTAACCACTGAGCCACTGTGCTGTTCATGTGTGTAAATGTACTGGCCCACATTAGTGGAAGAGGACCTTCTGATGGGTCTAGATTCTAACACAATATGGAGCTTCTCCTGAGAGTCAAAGATCTAGAACAGACATCCTCAAACTGCGGCCCTCCAGCTGTTTGGAAACTACAACTCCCATCATGCATTTATATAATCTATAACAGTGGGAATGATGGGAGTTGTAGTTTTCCAACAGCTGGAGGGCCGCAGTTGGAGGATGCCTGCTCTAGAAAAACAACATCTTAATGGGAAAACTAAGGCTTTCCAGCAGGGTCTAATGTTGGTTGACAACCCATTATTGATATGTGACCCAATAACAGATGGAGGGTGGGTCACCAGAGTCCCTTCTAGTGGTGGATCTGCCTACCCTAGTCCAACCAGGTCCAAATGTTATGATCCCAAAGGTCTATTGAAGGAAAACAGAGTTTCCCCCCAACCCCAGCTATTGCTCTGCTCTATGACGCCCAGGAATATAGTGAGCGGCTCCTCGCTGGAGCGACGTTGCTTTCAGCTGTTTTCTCTTGGACGGCAACTTTCAACTTGGAGAATGCTCGAGAAAGCCGCAGAGCTAATGGGAACCAGGCAGATAAAATGAAGTTTAAAGCAGGAATTCCTCGGCGAAGGCTTCCAGCGTGTGAGGTCTGGGTGAGTCACGAACTGCCCCAGATAGCATTGGTAAGAAAAGCTTCAGACTGCAAGACTTGGCATTGGAAAATTGAGTGCAGGTTTCAGCCTTTTTCCTGGGATAATCAGCCAGTAAGACCATCATAAAGCAAATACAATCACTCTGTGCCCTCCCCCCCCCATCTATTAACCCTCCCGTTCCCAGGAACGTTTTTAGATTTTTTTAAAAAAAATTTGCCATGAAAGGGTTAAGTTCCGCAGGATTTGTTGAATACATATGATGGCCCCGGGCATGTATAGCTCAATATCAATCAGCACATTATTATTAGACAAGGAAACGCCGCCAATAATACCCTATTTTAATATTTGCAGCGCCTCTTATATCGAGATTACCGAAAGATTGTTTATTTGCTGCGTGGCGAGTCTACCTTGTTGTGCTACCACCAGCTGAGACGGATATAAACTTCTGATTACCCAAGGAACATTTGCAACAAAAATACCCCCGGTTTGTAATTCAAGCTAAAATTGAGAGTTGTATTTGTGAAAATAAGTGTAATGTAATTTTTGCATTGAGAATTTTTTTTTTTTTTTTTACTTCTTCTGGTCATGAGGGAATTCGAGACTTGATTACTTTTGAGTATGAATATTTTCATTTTCCTGCTATCTACCTAAACGGGCAGTCCCCGACTTACACCGTTCCAACTTATATCTGTCCGCTAGTTACAAATGGAGGACTTGTGGGGCGTGCTGGCTCTTGTAGTTCCATGTTACATAGCAGATAGTAGCTATGGAATGACAAGTTCCAGCATGCCACAGCAGCACATGAGGTGAAAGTGAAGGGAAATCTTCTTAACAGAGGCACAGACAGCAAAAAAAAATGTAAAAACTCTTCCCCGCACTATCCGAAACTGAAAAAAAAATCACCTTTTTTTGCTGAAGCTACATTTAATAAATATACCTGTTCTGACTTACATACAAATAGAGTCTGTGTAATTCACAATGGGACAGTCCCTATCCTGTTCGTTACCCGGAGACTGCCTGTATAGGAATGAGGGTTTCCAAAAAGTTTAGGCCACGTTATTGGATAATGTAGGGTCAGTTGGACACACTCTATGGCTTCTTCTATATAAGGAGTCGTCAATTTTTTTTAATTTTTTTTAAATTTTGTTTTCTGGCCAAGATTGGCTTTGGAACCAAGCACGTGTCAAATTCAAGGCCCACGGCTGAATCTAGCCCGCCAATTCATCTTATGTGGCCTGTGAGACACATCGAGCATCAATGGATGAGGTTTTGATACAAAAGGACCGGCTGTTCAGCTTCCTTGGAGGACACAGCCAGTGCTTGACAGAGGCGGCAGCACCTGCACAGAGAGTGGGCACCATCTTCAATTCCAAGTGTTGGTGCACACCTTCACTCCGCTTTGTTGAGCATCTCACAGGTGGGGGTACAGCTAGCCACTCATCCTAGCCACTCTATAATGGCCTTTTTATGACACCGTAATGCTGATGTGGTCCCAGTAAAAAATAAGTTTGACCTTCCTGCCATAGAGGATTGTTGGTCCGTCTCTTGGCATCTAGCCTCCTTTCCCCCAGTTGTTGCCTTCTGTATGGAAATATGCATAGCTGGAACCTCATAAGTGATGTTAAGCTTGAGTTGGGTTCTATAGTGTCTAAAATATTAATTTTGCATCTTCACTCCATTCAAATAAGGTATAGAAAGCAGCCATGTTTTCTAATCCTGTTCTCCTTATGGCTTGTTTACTACACCTGTTTTTGGGATAGCTGGGTTCTAACATGGTACCCATGACTATTCCCAAAGAGTCGTCTACTTGTACTGGGGGACACCATCAGGGCAGTTTTGTCAGTACTCCTGATAGGAGCCCTGAATTTTTATATAAAAAGGGGTTCTGAATAGAAACCCCCAAAGACCCCTGGTTGCAAAGAGTGCCAAAAAAAAAAACAAAAATGGGAACAGCACAGAAATTCCACATAAGACCATAAAAGGTCAATAAAAAATGCAAAGTCCCGTCCCAAGGCGAGCAAGCCTCAAACTCACCACCGTAGGATACAAAAAGATGGTTTGGACGACAGCATAGTAAAACAAAGAATCAGCTTTATTCCAGAGTGAGAAACACCATCACAACGTTTCGGCCTGTCAGTGCATGGCCTTTTTTAAGCAGCATAGATGCTGCTTGAAAAAGGCCATGCATTGACAGGCCGAAACGTTGTGATGTTGTTTCTCACTCTGGAATAAAGCTGATTCCTGCATTTACTATGCTGTCGTCCAAACCATCTTTTTGTATCCTTTGGTTGCAAAGAGTGTCTCTTGGTTTGGAGGACCTGTCCTGTCCTGAATTACGCAGATTGCAGTGCCACCACAGGGGAAACTAAGTATTACACAGGACCTTCAAGAGACACTCTTTGCAACCACTTTATACTTCAGGGGTCTTTGGGGTCTTCTGTTTAGGATCCTCAAGACCCCTTTACAACCTCAAAGACCCCTGGTTGCAAAGAGTGTCTCTTGCTTTGGAGGATCTGTCCTGAATTATACAGACTTAGGTGCCACCACAGGGGAAACTAAGTATTACAGGTCCTTCAAAACAAGAGACACTCTTTACAACCACTTTGTACTTCAGGTGTCTTTGGGGTCATCTGTTTAGGATCCTCATGTCTTGTCTAAAGTAGAGTCTGTGTAATTCACAATAGGACAGGTCTTCCAAAGCCAGAGACACTCTTTGCAACCACTTTGTACTTAAGGGATATTTGGGGTCATCTGTTTAGGATCCTTAAGACCCCTTTACAACCTCAAAGACCCCTGGTTGCAAAGAGTGTCTCTTGCTTTGGAGGATCTGTCCTGAATTATACAGACTTAGGTGCCACCACAGGGGAAACTAAGTATTACAGGTCCTTCAAAACAAGAGACACTCTGTACAACCACTTTGCACTTCAGGGATCTTTGAGGTCATCTGTTTAGGATCCTCATGTCTTGTCTAAAGTAGATTCTGTGTAATAGGACAGGTCTTCCAAAGCAAGAGATACTCTTTGCAACCACTTTGTACTTTAGGGGTCTTCTGTTTAGGATCCTCATGTCTTGTCTAAAGTAGAGTCTGTGTAATTCACAATAGGACAGGTCTTCCAAAGCCAGAGACACTCTTTGCAACCACTTTGTACTTTAGACAAGACATGGGGATACTGAACAGAAGCCCCCAAAGACCCCTGAATTACAAAGTAGTTGCTAAGAACATCTCTTACATTGGATGACCTGTCCTTTCCTGAATTACACAGACTCTACTTTAGACAAGACTTGAGGATCCTGAACAAAAGACCCTAAAGAGCGTCTCCTGCTTTGGAGGACCTCTCCTGTCTTGCCTTATATAGACAATACATTGATGTGAATGGGCACTGTGTAATACTTAGTTTCCCCTGTGGTGTCGCTGCAGGGAAACTGAACACAGTTCACGGCTGATTTCAGGATACTCCAGCAGGGGGACACTTTAGGATTTGCTTTGTAACAAGTAATCCTCATTGTCTAAAGCAAGTTAAAATGCTGACTTGTATAGTGATAGATCCTCTCTTCAATTGCTAGAAATAACCCCCATCTAATTGCCTCCAGTCCCTCATCCAATATCATTGCCTCTACAAGTACAAAAATATCCAGCCAATAGAATCTGGGGCCGTCTATAAATAAATGAAGGCAAATAAGTAAAATGAAGTTTATTGAAGGAGGTTCAAACACTTCTGGCGATGCCTTTTACTGCAGCGAAATCTTTTAATGGTAATAGAGAGGCAGAGAATTTCACCAGATAACTAAGACCATTGATCTCCGGTCCCCTGGGCCAGACTGTCTCTGGAAGGGTTGCACGAATGGCTTGTGTCCAGATCTGCGCCCTGCCAAAAAAAATGCTTAGCAAGTTAGCAGCCAACAAAAATGTAAGCGGGCTGCTCTGCATGTGGGAAAAACATAAAAAGAAGTGGCTTTTCAGCTTAATCCGACAAACGTCAGCATATGACACCAATATTAAAATGAAATAGCTGTAATTTTCAATCACATTTGAGTTCCCTGGGATTAGTGCCTGAAAACTAAAGGAGGTGGGAAGCTATTTAAGGTTCTACTGTTCGCAGTAAAAAAAAAAAAATTAAATAAAAAATTCCGTGAACGACACTTCAAAGCCGTCTGAAGGAGTAAGATACACATGACATACACTCATTACTTGTACCAAATAATGTCATTGATTTCTTATAAACATCTTAACCGAGACCTGGCTTTGTACTGCAAAGGAATGTACAATGAGGAACTTTTTGGAAATTAGATTTTTTTGTAAAAAAAAAAAAAAAAAAATCTTAAAATCTCAACGCGCCCACATGCACGACGTAGACTTATTTTTTTTTTCTTTACTGACTAAATCGACCTTAGACGGAGAAAGGAAAAAAAAAATTCCTCTTCAGAAGGACATTATCGGATTGGGTTACGCTGTCAGGACGGGAAACTCTTTGGACTGTCTTTAACTGGGCAGGACTGGGGGGAAAGTGATTGATCTCTTCAACAAAAGGGTAAAATGGGAGTGGGCTGTGAAGTATGACTGTCCGCGGGTGTGTTTTATAACATGCTCTTCTAATAGAGGGCGCTGCCGACTGTAATTGTGGTTTGGTTTAGGTTTCATAGGGGACTTTTTGAGGCCCCAAAAAAAATTTGAAAAATACTTTCGTGCCAAAGACAATTTAGCATTTTTGTCGCGATATTGTAATTACAGATTTACTATGTGGTAGGATAATTATATTCTGAGGACCTTTCAAAAAGTGGGCACCTTCTTTAATGGAATCTGAGAACTCCTTGACAACCTGCATACTTTTCGTTCCTCTCTGGTTGGTGGGATTTAATAACATGCTCTTCCAGTAGAGAGGCTACTGACTGTCATTTTGGCGTTGTTTAGGTTTCATAGGGCACTTCATTTTGGAGTCCGAAAAAATCGACAAACGCTTTCGTAATCACAGATTTACTATGTAGTAGGATAATTCTTCTGAGGACCTTTCCAAAAAGCGGGCACCTTCTTTAGATTACTCTTGACAGCTACTTGACAACTGTTATGTTTGTGTTTTTTACTTGATCCTCACTTGTCTACTGTTGTCTTTTTGGCTTGGTTTAGGTTTCATAGGGAATTTAATTACTTTTTGAGTCTGAAAAAATTGATGAATGCTTTTGTAATCGCAGATTTACTGTGTGTTAGGATAATTCTTCCGAGGACCTTTCCAAAAAGTGGGCACCTTCTGTAATTGACTCTTGACAACTCTCATATTTTTGTTTCTACTCGATCCTCACTTGTCTACCATTGGCATTTTGGCTTGGTTTAGGTTTCATAGGGGACTTTTTGCTTTCGTAATCGCAGATTTAATATGTGGTAGGATAATTATTTTCCAGCCTTTCCAAAAAGCAAAAAGTGCGCACCTTCTTTAGATATCTCTTGACACCTACTTGACAACTGTTATATTTTGCTTCTACTCGATCCTCACTTGTCTACCATTGGCATTTTGGCTTGGTTTAGGTTTCATAGGGAACTTTTTATTTCTTTTTGAGCCCAAAAAGAATCTAAAATTATTTTGCCTTTTACCAAAAAAACCTACAAGTGCTTTTGTGCTAAAGACTCTTTTTTTGCATTGTCATGATATCGGAATCACAGATTTGCTATATTATACGATAACTATTTTCTAAGGACCTTTCAAAACCAAAATGTGGAGACCTTCTTTAGAAGACTCTTGACAGCTACTTGACAACTGTCATATTTTTGTTTCTACTCGTTCCTCACTTGTGTACTGTTGTCATTTTAACTTGCTTTAGGTTTCATAGGGAACTTCATTTCTTATTGAGTCCGAAAAATTGACAAATGCTTTCGTAATTGCATGATTTACTATGTAGTAGGATAATTATCTTCCGAGGACCTTTCCAAAAAGTGGGCACCTTCTTTAATTGACTCTTGATAGCTACATGAGAACTGTTATTTTTGTTTCTACTCAATCCTTACTTGTCTACCGTTGGCATTTTGGCTTGGTTTAGCTTTCATAGGGGACTTTTTATTTCTTTTTGAGCCCAAAAAGAATCCAAAAAAAGTTTGCCCTTTGCCAAAAAAAAAAAATGCAAATGTTTATTTGCTTGAGACTGTTTTTTGCATTGTCACGATATCGGAATCACAGATTTGCTATGTCATACGATAACTATTTTCTAAAGACCTTTCAAAACCAAAAAGCGGACAACTTCTTTAGATGACCATTGACAGCTACTTGACAACTGTTAAATTTTGTTTCTACTCGATCCTCACTAGTC
Organism: Phyllomedusa bahiana; assembly: GCA_025379985.1. Lineage (NCBI taxonomy): Eukaryota > Metazoa > Chordata > Amphibia > Anura > Hylidae > Phyllomedusa > Phyllomedusa bahiana. The sequence goes on from JAODAL010027897.1 coordinate 26,618, forward strand.
TACCGTTGTCATTTTGGCTTGGTTTAGCTTTCATAGGTGACTTTATTTCTTTTTGAGTCTGAAAAAATCGACAAATGCTTTTGTAATCGTATGATTTACTATGGGGTAGGATAATTATCTTCCGATGACCTTCCCAAAAAGCAAAAAGCTGGGACCTTCTTTAGATGACTCTTGACAGCTACTTGACAACTGTCATATTTGTGTTTTTTACTCGATCCTCAATTGTCTACTGTTGTCATTTTGGCTTGGTTTTGGGTTTCACAGGGGACTTTTTATTTCTTTTTGAATCCAAGAAGAATCTAAAAATATATTGCTTTTTGCCCAAAAAAAAAATCAAATGCAAATGCTTTCGTGCTAAAGACTCTTTTTTTTTTGTATTGTTACGATATCGGAATCACAGAGGAAACTAAGTGTTACATAGGTCCTTCAAAACAAGAGACACCCTTTGCAACCACTTTGTACTTTAGGGGTCTTCTTTTTGAGTCCAAAAAAAATTGAAAAATACTTTAGTACTAAAGACAATTTTGCATTGTCGCAGATTTGCTATGTCGTATGATAACTATTTTGTGAGGACCTTTCATAACCAAAAAGTGGACACCGTCTTTAGATGACTCTTCACAGCTACTTGACAACTGTCATATTTTTGTTTCTACTCGATCCTCACTTGTCTACCATTGTCATTTTGGCTTGGTTTAGCTTTCATAGGGGACTTTTTATTTCTTTTTGAGTCCGAAAAAATATTTTGCCTTTTGCCAAAAAAACCCTTACAAATGCATTTATGCTAGTAACTCTTTTTTGAAATTGTCACGTTATCGGAATCATCGATTTGATATGTCATACGGTAACTATTTTCCGAAGACCTTGCATCACCAAAAAGTAGATGACTTTACATGTCTATTAGACTTACTGAGGTTTCACAAGGGGGTTTATTTCTTTTTGAGGTCCAAAAAAATATATAAATACATCAGTGCATTGTCACAAAATAGTAATCACAGATGAACTATGATAATTATCTTCCGAAGGCCTTTCAAAAACAAAAAGTTGACAACATCTTTATGACTGACGATGACTTGGCAACCTGCATATTTTTGTTTTTGCTCGGTCCTCACTTGTCTATGAGATTAATTAACATGATCTTCCAGTAGAGGAATTGACGACTATAAATGTGGTTTTGTATCGGTTTATTTTTGAGTTCCAAACAAATCTAAAAATACATATTTTAGTATCAAAGACACTCTTGCATTGTCACAATATCAGAATCACAGATGTAATATGGTAATTATCTTTCAAAGACCTTTCGAAAACAAAAAGTTGACAACTTCTTTACATGACTGCCAACTACTTGATAACCTGCACATTTTTGTTCTCTAGTTGATATTCACTTGTCTTTTGGATTTAGTAGCAAACTTTTCTATAAGAGGGGCTGCAAACTATAAATTTGGCTTTGTATAAGTTTCTTCTAGGATTTCTTTTTCTTTTTGATTTTGCTTGGTTAAGGTATGTGTCATGGGTCTACTTGGAAGCTGAGGTGAACCCACTGGGTTGCAATGAATTTAGCATAAAACAAAGTCTAAGGGGCGTTGTAGTTTCCACCATTTAACCCACAGTGTGGTAGCAGGGGAGTGGGCAGAAGATGTGGTTGTATAGGCAGATGGTACGGGAAGCAAGGTTTGGTCATCATGGGTAACAGGGAAGAGGTCCAGACAGGCAGAGTTTAGTCTTAATGGATAACAGGTAAAAGATCAGGACATGCACAGTTTGGTCAACAGGGTTAGTTGGCAAGAGGCCAGGCAGGGCCGGTCTTTAGGATTAATGGGCAAGAGGACAGGGCAGGCAGGGTTTGTTAAAAACAGGTAACAGGCAAGAGAACAGGGCAGGCAGAGTTAGGTCGAAACAGATAACAGGTGAGTGGGAAGGGCTAAAACAGTTTGGCCATCATGGGTAATAGGCAAGTGGTAAGGGCACACAGAGTTTAGTCATCAGGGGTAATAGGCAAGATGAGAAGGTAGAGGGAGTTTAGTCTTCACAGTAACAGGCTTTAGATTCAGACAGGCAGGGTTCGGTCATCACAAATAACAGGCAAGAAGACGGGGCAGGCAGCATATGTATAAAAATAAGAAACTAGCCAGGTCAGAACTAAAAAAAAAAAATCTGTATCTGCAGATCACCTTGGCAGATCATTAGTCCTAGGAAACAGGACTGGGCCAAGATATTCTGGTGCTCTAGGCCAATAAGACGCATAGCACCCCTCTATGGAATATTAAGCCCACTCCATACCTCTTTGCACGCCCTTTTCTTCCTGGGATGAAGTGGCGTTCTAGGCAGTCACCTACCTGGTGTCCAGGCCCTGCTAGGAAATTAACTGCTAAATACTGGTAGTAGAGGAGTTCTTTAAACATGCAGGACGAGAGTACGTCATTGAGGGAAGTTAAGCAGCAGTATGTCTCTGGCCCTTTAAGTGCACAAGGGCCAGTATGTGTGCTTTAAGGGGATACAGGAGGACACAGCCAGCAGCGGAGGAGAACCCAGTTGGGCAGACTGAGAACAGAATATATTTGTGAGTGGTGAACAGATGGTCAGCTCAAGTTGGTGGCGGGAACATGAATACGATAGTCCACAAAAAGTTTCAAAAAATTGACAGAGCCCCTTGAATTTTCCTGGTATCTCAATCACAGATGAACCATGTGGGGATCTAAAGGTAGTTACCTTCAAAATGTAGACGGCTCCTTGATTTGGTGTTCAAAGGTGGACATTGACTTTCAGACTACGTGGCCGGGTTAGGTAACCAGTTTGGATCCTCCTGAGATACTAAGAGCCCACACCCTGGTACATGACCACCATATCCAAGGGAGTTGGATGTAGACCAATCTACTTGAACATTAGAATTTTTCTTAGACATCCTCTTCCACCATCCATTGATCTTCCCCAAGATTAACATCTATCATTCATTATGCATAATGCAGGCTTAAAACCTGCTATGACCATTAACAATGCGGACGCTAATTCACTTCTTATCGTCTTTCTTTGGAAGGCATCAAACCTTGCAGGAATCCGTAAAGCATTTCAATAAGTATTAGCACCCTAGATTTACAGTGCATTTGTCAGGTACCTGGCTAGTGATGGAAATTGGGAAAATGACTTAATTAAGTAATGCGCTCTCGGGCCCATTAACGCGGGGGGACAATGGGTTTCTATATGCAGATTATACACTGGTGGATTGAACCGTCCCATTCTAGTAAATCTTGGAAATGCATGTTTCCATTAAACTTGATGAAAGTACGATTGATGAGTTAAACTATTAGTTGTGTAGAGAAGAGCGAAGAACAGTCGATTCCTCTCCTTTCATAATTGAAATCATTTCAATTCATTTCCTCTTTGGCTGAGTAGGGAGTGTGTTTTCAATAGTGGAGAAATCTTCGGGGATTCCATTGAAGTTACTTGGATCATAATAGTACAAGTTAATGGACATAAATGTATCTATTTCAATCCATGAAGACAGGTTTTTTTTTTCTCTATTTTTTTTCCTAATGTAATAACAACAACCAATGCATCAGGGGCTTATGCGGATATTACCGGGCTCCATGGCCTATGTAAAACCAAGGGCAGATAACTAGGAATTTTTTTCAAATCATATCGCCTTTGTTACTTACAGCTGCCTTGCTCCTCACTGTCACCACTTCCCTCCTTTCCCTGCCGCCACTGCTCTCCCCTATATCATCACTTCTGTGTTTGCCACCACTGCTCTCCTCTGTATCACCACTTCTCTCTTCTCCTCCACAACTGCTCTCCTGGTCTCACCACTTCTCTTTTCTCCTCCACCACTGCTCTCCTCTATATCACCACTTCTGTCTTTGCCACCACTGCTCTCCTCTGTATCAACACTTCTATCTTTTTCACCACTGCTTTCCTCTGTATCACCACTTCTCTTTACACCACTGCCCTCCTCTGTATCACCACTTCTCTCTTCTTCACCACCACTGCTTTCCTCTGTATCACCGCTTCTCTCTTCTTCACCACCACTGCTTTCCTCTGTACAACCAATTTTCTCTTCCACCATTGCTCTCCTCTGACCAACCACTTTTCTCTTTTCCTCCACCATCTGCTCTCATCTGTATCACCACTTCTCTCTTCTCCTCCGCCACTGCTCTCCTCTGTATCACCACTTCTTTCTTCTCCTCCGCCACTGCTCTCCTCTATATCACCACTTCTCTTTACACCATTGCTCTCCTCTGTATCACCACTTCTCTCTTCTCCACCACCACTGCTTTCCTCTGTATAAACACTTGTCTCTTCTCTGCTACAACTTCTCTCCTCTATATCACCACTTCTATCTTCTCCTCCACTTCTGCTCTCCTGGTCTCACCACTTCTCTCTTCTCCGTCACCACTGCTCTCCTTTATATCACCACTTCTCTTTACACCACTGTTCTCCACTGTATCACCACTTCTGTATTCTCCGCCACCATCTGCTCTCATCTGTATCACCACTTCTCTCTTCTCCTCCACCACTGCTCTCCTCTGTATCATTACTTCTGTCTTTGCCACCACTACTGTCCTCTATATCACCACTTCTCTCTTGTCCTCCACCACTGCTCTCCTGGTCTCACCGCTTCTCTCTTCTTCTCCACCACTGCTCTCCTGGTCTCACCGCTTCTCTCTTCTCCTCCACCACTGCTCTCCTCTATATCACCACTTCTGTCTTTGCCGCCACTGCTCTCCTCTATATCACCACTTCTGTCTTTGCCACCACTGCTCTCCTCTGTATCACCACTTCTCTTTACACCACTGCTTTCCTCTGTATCACCACTTCTCTATTCTTCACCACCACTGCCCTCCTCTGTATCACCACTTCTCTCTTCTTCACCACCACTGCTTTCCTCTGTACAACCAATTTTCTCCTCCACCATTGCTCTCCTCTGACCAACCACTTCTCTCTTCTCTTCCATCACTGCCCTCCTCTGTATCACCACTTCTCTCTTCTCCACCACCACTGCTTTTCTCTGTATAAACACTTGTCTCTTCTCTGCTACAACTTCTCTCCTCTATATCACCACTTCTATCTTCTCCTCCACTTCTGCTCTCCTGGTCTTACCACTTCTCTCTTCTTCGTCACCACTGCTCTCCTCTATATCACCACTTCTCTTTACACCACTGCTCTCCTCTATATCACCACTTCTCTTCTCCTCCACCACTGCTCTCCTCTGTATCACCACTTCTTCTCCACCACTGTTCTCCACTGTATCACCACTTCTGTATTCTCTGCCACCATCTGCTCTCATCTGTATCACCACTTCTCTCTTCTCCTCCACCACTGCTCTCCTCTGTATCACCACTTCTCTCTTCTCCTCCACCACTGCTCTCCTCTATATCACCACTTCTCTCTTCTCCTCCACCACTGCTCTCCTCTGTATCACCACTTCTTCTCCACCACTGCTCTCCTCGGTATCACCTCTTATCTGTCACCACTGCTCTCCTCAATATCACCACTTGTCTCTTCTCCGCCATCACTTTTATTGTCTGTATCACAATTTCTTTCCTCTACATCCTCACTTCTGTCATGTGATGTTTCTGTTCTGCTCCCGGCTTACTGCCCATTGATATCCTCCTCCTTCTGTGACCCTATAGAGCACACATGCTGACTCATGACCTCTTAAAAGGCCAGTGCATGCTATTTTCATTTCTCCTCTCCTAACATTTATGGGGTTTTGTCATTTGGCAAAAGACAATTCTTAGTAGAGTCATAGCTAGGCTTTCCTTTGCCTGTATCCTCCCATGCAGTATTATTCTTCCTATCGAAAAATTGGACACCACAGCAAAACCAGATAGGTCCCTTTATAAGTTCATGGGGTTCATTGGGCACATCCTGCGATGGATCTGGCACTGCATTGTGGTTTATGTAAACTTTCGAAACCACAATGGAGATGTAATTTGTCCATGAAGCTTGACCATAGCTAATTGATAAATAACCATCGATTCATTGTTGGCCAAGTGCTAAACATTGACCTCTAACAATTTACAACCTATTTCCCTCTTTTATCACCAAACTTCTCAAGTTCTTCTTGTAGTCCATTCGAATTGGCAAAGTTCATGCAAGTTGATTACAAACATTTTTGTGAAGCTCTTCGGTAGAGACCAGTGACTCTTAATATAAATGTCTGGAAAAGGCCAACACCAGTGTTTTGGAGCCCAGTAGATTCACCTACTGGACATTACCATGCAGGTATAGTAAATTTGATGTGTTTGTAAAAAAAAATATTGAAAATGCCTCTATTTCCTTGTATAATGGCTGGGCCAATAGTCAAGAAGACACTTTGTTGACCAAAACTGTTGACCAGAACCTGGAAGATGAAACTACCAAATTGGTTTCAGATGAAAATGTGGAAGGAAAGATGCTCCATAGGACACTCAAAGGGGTCTACAACATATTCATCATATACTCATTGTCTACAATGCCTCTTCTTTTGGGATATTATGGATGGTCCAAAAGTCAAGAAAACCATGTTGACCAAACCTGTTGACCAGTACCTGGAAGATGAAGCTTCTGATAGTAATGAGAAAGGATACATGCTCTGAGAGTCAGTCTAAAGCGTCAACACCATATCCATCATATACTCATGCTCATCAGCTGGATAAGTTTTGATAGCAACAAAAAAAATCAATGAAGAAGGTAAAAGTGAAGACCATTGACTCTTCAGATCAACGTCTGGAAGATGCCAACACCTTTCAATAAATCCACCTACTGGTAATTCCCATGCAGGTATAATAGATCTAGTATAGCTGTAACAAAATGTCTGCAATTCCTCTTCTTTTGGGATATAATGGATGGTCCAAAAGTCAAGAAGACCGCGTTGACCAAACTTTTGACTAGTACCTGGAGGATGAAGCTTCTAAAAGTAATGAGAACGGATACATGCTCTCTGGGTCAGTCTAAAGGGTCTACACCATATCCATCATATACTCATGCTCATCAGCAGGAGGAGTTTTGATAGGGACCAAAAGAAACGAACAAAGAAAGTAAGAGTGAAGACCAGTGAATATTTAGATTAACGTCTTAAAGATGCCAACACCAGTCTTTTGGAAAGCAGTAGATCTACCTACTGGTCATTATCATGCAGGTATAGTAGATCTGGTATAGTGGGAACAAAATATCTACAAAGCCTCTTCTTTCGGGATATAATGGATGGGACAAAAGTCAAGAAGACTATATTTACTATTTTGCCATAGGCAAACTTAAACTCTATCAGTTCTCAATATATAAAGCACTAAAATGTAACTTTTATTATGTATAACACTTAACTTCGATACACACTTTTAAAGACATGATTTCTAACCTCTCAATTTATCCCTTTCTACTTCTGAAGGAATAACTCCTTTTCTATTATCAAGTCTGGTGGAACACCACCTATTAACAGGGGAACCTTATATATAAAGTAATTTACTAACTCTAATAAGGGATCCAAAACATCCCACTTGGGCAGTCCTCCCTAATTCGATGGACATAAAACATATAAGGTTTCCTTGTGAGACCCTCTGCAGCGGGTGACACTTGTAGAAAGAGGTGAGAAATCACAAATTAAAATGTCATGCCCATGCTGCAGAGGGTCTCACAAGGAAACCTTATATGTTTTGTGTCCATTAGATTAGGGGTGACTGCCCAAGTGGGATGTTTTGGATCCCTTATTAGAGTTAGTAAATTACTCTATATATAAGGTTCCCCTGTTAATAGGTGGTGTTCCACCAGACTTGATAATAGAAAAGGAGTTATTCCTTCACAATTAGAAAGGGATAAATTGAGAGGTTAGAAATCAGGTTTTTCATTATTGAGTATTGTGTATAGAGGTTAAGTGTTATATATAATAAAAGTTAAGTTTTAGTGTTTTATAGATTGAGAACTGATAGAGTTTAAGTTTGCCTATGGTAAATATAGTCATTAAAAGTCACTCTTTGTTCTCTTGCGAGATTCCCATTTCTTTTGGAGACTATTTGAAAAGTCAAGAAGACACTCTGTTAGCTAAACCTGATGACCAGTACCTGGTAGATGAAGCTGCCGAATGGGTTTCTGATGGGAATGTGGCAGGATAGATGCTCTACAGGACACTCATAAGGGTCTACACCATATCCATCATACACTCCTGCTCATCAGCCGGGGAAGTTTTGATAGCGACCAAAAGAAACCAACAAAGAAAGTAAAAATGACAGTGATAAAACTTGTAAACAACCGTTCAGTCTCCTAGCAACAGCCGTCGAGAAAGTGATAGGAACACACCAGACAAGCTTGTTTTCTACTGATTACCACTAAGAAACCAGGAACTGCATCTTAACACCTGCCTTAGGGCACTTCTGCTCCACTCCATCCATTTCTCTAGTGTCCCACACAACCTGGGCATAGCGCCATGATTTTTTTTTTTAAAGTAAAGTAAGCCCAATGAAGCAAAACAAGCCCATGAGAAAGGCAGAAGTTTCACAGATATTCCCGTAAATACGACGTCTGCAACAACACTGTCAGAAATGCAGGTCTCCGATGGATAACGTGTAAGGGTTTGGAGCCTGTCTTCATGCCAATATCGATGTTTGTCCATGATCGTGAGACTATTATTTTTACTGGGCTTCCGTGCAGGCACAGGGCTAAATAGAGGAGAGGGACCCAAAGGAAAAATCAGAATGGCGCCCCATCTGTTGTTGGCTGATGTCTATGTACTCCCTAGAAATACGAGAAGACCTGGTGGAGAGAAGAGCAAGGTGACCCTAAGGGCCATACCTGGGGCTTCATTATTGATGTTGCCATAAGTGGAGGCAAAACTTGAAACTTTTGGTCCCTAATATAAAAATAGGACCCATTTACTCATGCATGTACCATTTATAATACTTGTGTTTTCCTATTTGGTGCACTTTTTGACCCCTTCAGGCACTAAGATCTAAGTGTAGTCGCTACAGCTGCACCCCCTATGACTAAAACTCTGCCCATAAGGAAAGAGAGTCCTGTGCCAAACAAAAGCAAGACCAACTGGACTAAACTGGGATGCCTGGGGCCCACCAGTGAAGTTGATTCTTGGAGCCCACCAGGAGAGTTTAGTCTTGGGGTCCACCAGTGGATTTTATTCTTGGGGTCTACCAGTTCAGTTGATTCCTGGGGCCCACCAATGTAGTTGATTCTTGGAGACCACCATTGGAGTTGATTCCTTGGACAACCAGTAGAGTTGATTCTTGTGGCCCCAACAGTGGAGTTGATTCTTGTGGCCCCACCAGTGGAGTTGATTCTTGGGGGCCCACCATTGATGTTGATTCTGGGGACCCACCAGTGGAGTTGAGTCTTGGGGCTCACCAGTAATGTTGATTCTTGGGGCCCACCAGTGATGATTCCTGGTGGCCCAAAAGTGAAGTTGATTCTTGGGGCCCCACCAATGGAGTTGATTCTTGGGGTCCACCAGTGATCTTGATTCTGGGGGCCCGCCATTGGAGTTTATTCTTAGGGGACCACCAGTGGTATTCATTCTTGGGGGCCACGAATGGAGATGATTCTTGGGGGCCCACTAGTGGAGATGACTCTTGGGACTCACCAAGCGAGCTGGTGAAAATTGCGCCAAGTTAATGAAAATGGTGGATATGGTATAATGTAATATATTTACTGCAGCTGGCCTGGCATGCTGGGCACAACGGGCCTCATTTATCAAAACTGTCTAGCAGTAAGACTGTGTCTGTTACCCATAGACCAATCTTATGGCTATCATGAATGAAGACAGAACTTACCCATACAATGACTTACATATTAGATAAATTTGGCAAATTTTGCCCCTTTCTCTTGAGATAGGTGATAAGTAAAAAGTGCAAAAAAAGGATGCAGCATGTTTTTAAAGCTGTGTTTCCACCATACACTTTAATGGCTTATCTTTAGGATGTGGCATCAAAGGCTGATAGGTGGAGGGGAGTGCTGTGTTCTCTCCATTCTATTCTGTTCTATGGGAGTTCCCAGTACAGGGGAGCGCTGTGTTCTCTCTATTCTCCTCTATGGGAATTCCCAGTCCAGGGGTGCGCTGTGTTCTCTCCATTGTGCTCTATGGGAGTTCCCAGTACAGGGGAGCACTGTGTTCTCTCCATTCTGTTCTAAGGGGAGGTTTCCCAGTACAGGGGAGCGCTGTGTTCTCCTCCATTGTGTCTCTATGGGATGTTTCCCCAGTACAGGGGAGCGCTGTGTTCTCTCCATTCTATTCTATTGGAGTTCCCAGTACAGGGGAGCGCTGTGTTCTCTCCATTCTGTTCTATGGGAGTTCCCAGTACAGGAGAGCCCTGTAGTGTCTCCATTCTGTTCTATGGGAGTTCCCAGTACAGGGGAGCGCTGTGTTCTATATTCTGTTCTATGGGAGTTCCCAGTACAGGGGAGCGCTGTGTTCTCTCCATTGTCCTCTATGGGAGTTCCCAGTACAGGGGAGCGCTGTGTTCTCTCCATTGTCCTCTATGGGAGTTCCCAGTACAGGGGAGCGCTGTGTTCTCTCCATTCTGTTCTATGGGAGTTCCCAGTACAGGGGAGCGCTGTGTTCTATATTCTGTTCTATGGGAGTTACCAGTACAGGGGAGCGCTGTGTTCTCTCATTCTGTTCTAATCAGAGGTTCCCAGTACAGGGGAGCGTGTGTTCTCTCCATTCTGTTCTATGGAGTTCCCAGTACAGGGAGCACTGTGCTCTCTCCATTCTGTTTGATTATGGGAGCGTTTCCACCCAGTACAGTACAGGGAGCGTGTGTTTTTTTCTCTCCCTTCTGATCTATGGGAGTTCCCGGTACAGGGGAGCGCTGTGTTCTCTCCATTCTCCTCTATGGGAGTTCCCAGTACAGGGGAGCACGGTGTTCTCTCCATTCTGTTCTATGGCAGTTCCCAGTACAGGGGAGCGCTGTGTTATCTCCATTCTGTTCTATGAGAGTTCCCAGTACAGGGGAGCGTTGTGTTCTCTCCATTCTGTTCTATGGCAGTTCCCAGTACAGGGGAGCGCTGTGTTCTCTCCATTCTGTTCTATGGGAGTTCCCAGTACAGGGGAGCAGAATGTTTGACCGTACTCAAAACTTCCATAGAACTGAATGGGGAATCTGCACAAATGTGACCAGCTTTCCATTGTGAGCCAATACTTTCGTGGCGCCCGTTCCTAACCTAGATGCGGGTCTCAGAGCTGTGACCTGCACCTATCAGGCTTTTGATGACATATTGTATTAATACTCTATCAAAGTCTAAGTTGAGACACCCCCTTTAATTTTTTTTACTGTATTAAGCTTAGTAAATCTCCCCAAATGTTTGTACATATTCCCTTTTTATTCCATGATGCTCAAAAGGAAGCAAAAAGTTGCCAGTGCACCGATCCGATTTCAATGTTGGGCGCAGAGGGAGCGTCTTGTATCAAATAAAGCTTTATTATCTGCAGATTCTCTTTTATCTCGTCCAGCTGCTTGTGTGAAGATGATGGTCAATGCACATCCTTCATGCCATCCCCTTCAGGCAGCTTGCGTGTGCAGAGGGGTTCATGTCAAGAGGTGGAGATGGGGGCATCTCGGGACAGAGGTAGAACTTTCCTCCACAGGAGACAGAATAGCCCGTCTGACCCTAAAAGAAGCCCCATACAATAAAGGTTACACTCAGTCATACTTGGAGAGTCCATATGTCTTTGTATTTATACATGAAAGAAGGTGCTGGTGTGAACGGCCACGGGCCATGGACGCCGATAGCTTGTGTTCTTCACAGGCATGATGTGGAGTACAAAGCACCTATAGATAAACTGGTCAGGACTTCATAGAGGGCATGCAACAAGAAAGGTCCAAGCTTGGCCAGTAAGACAGCCAGCTATTGCTTTATATTAGTTATGCTTCATACTTTCTTTTATCTTATTGTATGTTTTCAGGATTTTTTTTCCTTTTTTTTTCTGCTTGCTGTTTTGGAAGAATTATGCCCTGTAGTATTCTGTCCAAGAGATATCTGTCTGCCTTATTGCTTTATATTAGTCTGTATTAGTTTATATTCGTTTATATTAGTCTATATTAGTTTGTATTTAGTTTATATTAGTCTATATTAGTTGATATTAGTTGATATGAGTTTGTATTTAGTCTATATTAGTCTATATTAGTTTATATTAGTTTATATTAGTTTATATTAGTTTATATTTAATTTATATTAGTCTATATTAGTTGATATTAGTTGGTATTTAGCTTATATTAGTCATGCTAAGTATTTATATTTTATCTTATTTTATGTCTTTAGGCTTTTTTTTTTTCACTTGCTGTTTTGGAAGAAATTTGCCTTGTAGTATTCTGTCCAAGAGATATCTGTCTGCCTTATTGCTTTATATTAGTCTATATTAGTTTGTATTTAGTTTATATTAGTTGATATTGGTTTGTATTTAGTCTATATTAGTCTGTATTAGTTTATATTAGTTTGTATTTAGTTTATATTCGTTTATATTAGTTGATATTAGTTTGTATTTCGTTTATATTAGTTGATATTAGTTTGTATTTAGTCTATATTAGTCTATATTAGTTTATGTTAGTTTATATTTCATTTATATTAGTCTATATTAGTTGGTATTTAGCTTATATTAGTCATGCTAAGTATTTATATTTTATCTTATTTTATGTCTTTAGGCTTTTTTTTTTCACTTGCTGTTTTGGAAGAAATTTGCCCTGTAGTATTCTGTCCAAGAGATATCTGTCTGCCTTATTGCTTTATATTAGTCTATATTAGTTTGTATTTAGTTTATATCAGTTTATGTTTGTCTATATTAGTTGATATTAGTTTATATTTAGTTCATATTAGTTGGTATTTAGTTTATATTAGTCTATATTAGTTTATATTTAGTTGATATTAGTTGACATTTAGCTCTTATCAGTTATGCTAAGTACTTTTATCTTATTTTTTGTCTTTAGGCTTTTTTTTCGCTTGCTGTTTTGGAAGCAATCCAAAATATCCTAGATTCCATGACATTTCGGTTCTACATGCCTGGCCCTTCTTCAGACCCACTTTGCCATATGAGGAACTGGATCATACAGGCATAGAGATAGAGTATAGGTGGACCAGTGCCTTTCCTATTTCAGCATGGTCCACCTACACAGCGGTGCTACATCTTTACGACTGCAAAATCATAGACAAATGGGACATTACTCAATAACATAACAAGGCCATACTTACAGCTCTATGGCTGGACTAGAGACCGAACCCAGTAAGAGGCAACACAAGCCCCTGTGCTACTTGGGAAAGATATAACAGGTGCAGGTAATTGATGAGCAGAAGCTCACACACCCCTCCACTAGGGGGACAATGATAAAAAACTGCACATTGAATCAATACCAGTTCACACCAGTGTGCAGAAAAGTCACAGTATAATACATGGGGAGATTGCACAAATGGTCCATGGAAGAATAGAGGAACCACACGAGATAGAGGAAAAGATGATCTAGAATTCTTATTTTATGTGGAACAATAGTATTTACTAAGACATATCAGAGATGGAGTCATGCTTTATACTGACAATAGAATTGTGCCCAGAGTCGGGGCGACAGGTAGGCAACCGCCTAGGTTGCCACTTCATCGCAGGCTGCCGAAAAGAGGGTGCAAAGAGGTACAGAGTGGGCTGAAATCTCCGTAGAGAGGCGCTATATGCCTTATTTGCCTAGGGCGCCACTTCATCCCAGGCCGAAAAGAGGGTGTAAAGAAGTATAGAGTGGGTTGAATTTTTCATAGAGGGGCGCTGTATGTCTTATTTGCCTAGGGAGCCAGAATACCTTGTCCCAGTCCTGGCTGTACCTCTATCCTAATGCATCTTACCTCTACTGTACTACGACTACAACAGTTTATTGATATTTTTCCAAAAATTACGTAATAAGAGTCCCAGTCGATAGAGATGTGATAGCCAGAGTCGGGACGACAGGTAGGCGACCGCCTAGGTCGCCACTTCATCCCAGGCCGAAAAGAGGACGTAAAGAGGTATAGAGTGGGTTGAATTTTCCATTGTTGGGGGCGCTATATGCCTTATTTGCCCAGGGCGCCACTTCATCCCAGGCCGAAAAGAGGGCGTAAAGAGGTATAGAGTGGGCTGAATTTTCCATAGAAGTGCGCTGTATGCCTTAATTGCCTTGGGCGCCACTTCATGCCAGGCCAAAAAGAGGGCATAAAGAGGTATAGAGTGGGCTGAATTTTCCATTGTTGGGGGCGCTATATGCCTTATTTGCCCAGGGCGCCACTTCATCCCAGGCTGAAGAGAGGGCGTAAAAAGGTTAGAGGGGTTTTGATTTTTGGGCCTAATTTTGCCGGCGGGAAAAGGGGAAAAGGAGGGGGTGGGGGGGCACTGTTTGCCTTATTTTGGGCCCTTTATGGGGGTTGGGGGGCCCTGCCTATCCCAGGCTGAAAAGAGGGTGTAAAGAGGTATAGAGTGGGTTGAATTTTCCATAGGGGGGCGCTGTATGCCTTATTTGCCTAGGTGCCACTTCACCCCAAGCCGATAAGAGGGCGTAAAGCGATATAGAGTGGTCTGAATTTTCCATAGAGGGGCGCTGTATGCCTTATTTGCCTAGGGCACCAGAATACCTTGTCCCAGTCCTGACTGTACCTCTATCCTAATGCATCTTACCTCTACTGTACTACAACTACAACAGTTTATTGATATTTTTCCAAAAATTATGTAATACTTTGGGTACTACATTTTTCTGTAATAGCTTCAATTGGAACTTGACTAAGAGCTTTGCAGATAGACCGGCAAACTCGGAATGAACTCATTTCCTGGTCTATATTTAATTTTCTTTTCCTTTGTAGCCTATGAATCCAACGCTAAGATTTGCTCCGTTCCATCTTCCAACTAAAGACGGCATTTTTTAAGAAATTTTTTTTTTTTTTTGCACGTTGTTCTCCGGCAAGTAAAGCACTGTACCTTCAGGCCGTCATCTCCCACAATGCAACGCAGCCTACTGGCAGTAGTTCAGCAAAATACTAAACATTTGGCTCGGTGACAGCAGAGCTGCCAAGAGTTGGCAACAAGAGGATCGCAGTGAAGCAGCAGGCTTCTAAAACCTTTCACATTTTTAATTAGATCTCCACACCCATGTCTTTCAGCTATCATAAATATACAGATGACACGGAGAGCATTATTTGGGGGGGAAAAGACAAGAAAATGGAGCTTTAGGATCTGTTACCTTATTAAAATAATATTACCTAAAGCCAGAACGGCAGGAAATGGAGTTTAAGGTTAGAAAAAGCGAAAAAAAAAAAAAAAAAAGTCTCGTCAGTGCAAGTTTTTAGTAACAAGAAAAAAAAATGACATGAATTCTGTGCTGAAATCACCAGGAGAGGGCATATTTGGCAGCTGTTTCGACATCTAATTTCCCAACTGTCTTATACGTTAAACCTTAAGTATTCTTAAGAGTAAATCTATTTTTTTTTTTTTATATATTTATAATTTTTGCACTTGTTAAAACAATTTCTGAGCCGACCCCCCGCCGCCCGGCTCCGTTACAAAAGCCGCCATTGTATTCATGTTCTAATTAAACAGGGAGGCTGTAATAATCAAATAATATACGACTCCACGCGAGCTCCAGTGACTCTAATTTATTGGTTGGAGGCAAATAGGAGAGAACTTTTTTTACGGATTTACTTTTTTTTAAAAAAAAAATCACTTATCTGTTTTGTCTTCAAAAGCCTTAAATCCAGACTGTAAAATGTCTCCGGGGAGGCGGCGGCAGGTAGGGAAATGAGAAATAGAATTAAAACTTTAGATTTTATTTCTGTATTTTGTGTTTCGGTTTCTTTTTTTGTTTGTTTTGGTGGTGGAGGCGATGCTGACCCCAAGGTGGGAACCCTAATGTGTTATCTGCCCATAAGCCTCACTCACTGTTCACTGTCCTGTGTGTAAAGGTGGATGGTCACCACGAGGGAAAGGAAAAAATTTTTTTCCCTGTTTCCCCAAAACAAAGGAAGAATTGGATAAAAATAGTAACATTGTTAATCAATCCCTTCTATCTTTTCTATCTATCTATCTATCTATCTATCTTTTCTTTTAAATCTACCCTTATCTATTATCATCTATCTATCAATCTCATATTATCTATCCCATATCTATCTTTTTTTTTCATATCTATCAAACTTTTCTTTATCAATTATTATCTTAATTATCCCTTTATTTTTATCAAACTTTTCCCTTATCTAACAAATTATTATCTATCTATCTATCTTTTAATATCTATCTATCTACCTGTCTCATATCTATCTATCTATCTATCTATCTATCTATCATTTCTATCTACCTATTTTTTACCTTTTTTAAATACAATTTATTATCTATCTAACCCATATTTTATCTCCCCTTTATCTATCTATTTCCCATATTTTATTATTATCTATCTATCCCAAAACTATCTATCTATTATCTTTCATTCTATCAAATCTATCAAATTCAAAACATCTATCAAATCAATTATCAAACCCATATCAATTACCCCTTTTTCCATATCTATTATCTATCTTCTACCCCAAAACTTCTTTCTATCCCATATTTTATCTACCCTATCTTTTCCATCTATTCATATCTACTATCTATATCAAATTTATCTTTTATCTATATTTATTCATATCTATCTCCCCCAAACCCTATCTATCTATCTATCTATCTATTTTTAATCTACTCATATCTATCTACCCTACCCCATAACTATCTATCAATTATCTATCTATTATCAAATCTATTTTATCTATCTCATATCTATCTTTTATCCCCAAAATTTTTATCTTTTTAATCTCTAACTATCATCTACCCATCCCAAAATTTCTATCTATCTATTTTCCTATCTATCTATCTATCTCATATCTATTTTATTATCTATCTATCTACCCCATATCTATTACTATCTATTCTTTTCTATCATCTTTTCTTTTTTAACAATAAAAAAGGAAAAATGGGAAGGGCGCAAATAGTGAAGTTGATTATAGGAAGACAGATAACAGGAAATTTTCAAAAAACCCGTTTAGGTTGTGCAAAAGGGCAAAACACTAAAAACCCCAAAGGGAAAAATGATGGGGAAGCCCTTTATCTATCAAATTAAACTATCTATTATCCATTTATCAAACCTATTTATCTCAAATCTATTTTTTAATTTTTATTTTTCTATCAATAAACCCATATCTATCTATTTTTCTATCCCCTATATCTATCTAAAAAATCTTTTTAAACTATCTTTCTTGCCTTTATTTATCAAATCAATCAATTCAATAATCTATCCCAAAATCTTTTCAATCTATCTATCTATCTATTATCTATTTTCTATCTCATATCAAACTACCCTTTTCCCAAACTATCTATTTTTCATATTTTTTAACTTTCTAATTCTATCTATCTATCTACCATCTATCTCATATTTTCAAAATCAAACTTTCTATCTCATATCTATTATCTATTATCTATCAAACTTCTATCTATCTATCAATTTTTAAACCTAATATCAACAAACTATCTCAAAATCTATCAAACCCCATATTATTTTTCCCAAAAAATCTATCTATCAAACTATTATCTATCAATCTATCTCAAAACTATCTATTTTTTCAACTCAAAATTATCTATCTATCTTCAAACTATTATTTTTATCTATCCATCCCAATATCTATTATTATAACCCAATCTTTTCTCTATCAAATCTATCTATCTATTATCTTTTCCATCCCATTATCTATCTAACTATTATATCTATCTATCTTTTCTTTCTATCTAAATATCTATCTATTTTATCTATCTATCTATCTATCTTTTCCCATATCATCTACCCCATACCCTATCTATCAAACTTTTCTACCCCAAATTTATCTATCTTTTACATATATCTTCTATCTATTACAAAACTATAACTCATTTTTTAATCTATTACCCTTATCTATCTATCTATCAATCAACCCTCATACTTTTTATCTATCTGTTTGTCTACTTATTTTATCCCTACCCATTATCCCATATCTATCTTTTTTAATATCTATTTTAGTAACTAGGGCAAAAAAGAAGAACCATCCATTATTAAGGGAAACATGTCCCTTTGAAACGGTCGGGGTTTTTTGTTTTTTCCTGGGCTCTAGTAGTGTTTTTTTGTCACCCTGCCCAAAACGAAGATCTTAATTTTTAAACCCTACGGGTATCAATAAATTGCTGATTTTACCTTTTTAAATATCGCAAGCCTTTTCGCTGGTCCAATTTTTCTGAATTGAAGCTATCAACTCGGGGTTACCCGGATCAGGGACCCGTGCGGGTACAGGCCCCGCATCCACAATCCTGTTATATAGAGGTGAACTGATTCAATTGTTCCACATATTGAAAAAAGAAGAATGTCTGACTAATGTAAAACAGAATGGAATTTTTGCTCCCTTATGGTTTGGTGTTTTGTTTAAGGGACAACACTCGTTTAAAAACCCGTATTTCCCCAATTGGAGCTTCCCTTTAAACCCCGGGCAACCAAGCAAATCCCGGAAATCCCCCGGGAAGAACTACCTCGGGTGATTAGAAACAGTCTTTATAAAAAACTCGGGCAGTGGGCGCAGAAGGGATTTGTGCCCCACACTAATTTGGGGTCAAACAGTGTTTTCATTTATTTGGGAAAAAAATTGTAAGGCATAGCCTACAAAGATACAATCATAGGGCTCTACGCTTTTTCGCATCTACCCCGGGGCTAGTTTTTTAGGCCCATTTAAAATTCTTATTCTTCAAAATGGAAAAGTTTTATTTAGTAATATTTATTCCAAAAAACGTTGCTCGGCACACCCTTTTGGGGTCCGATTGCTTTCAAATGCTGGGTTTAAAATAAAAGTAAAATCACAAAAAAAGTATTTACCCGCACCTGAAATTTCATTAAAAAAATTTTTTTCCTTTTTTATCAAAATTTTTTAAAAAAAAATTCCAAACTTTTGGGGATAAATTCCCCACTTTTTAGGATTTCCCCATCTCCGTAAAAATTTTCGGGCCCCCCTGGACCTTTTTCTAAAAGTGTCGGGGTGCAAAATATAACAACAAAAAACCCCATTAAAAATCCCCCAAATAACATCCCTTTTAAAAAAAAAAATCCAATGAACAAATGTACAGCAAAATACAATTCATGAAAATTTCCCCAAAAAATAATAAACATATACAAAATATAGGAAAAAAAGGTAAAGTCAAAAACCATATAAATAAAAAACTAACTCTTTCTTTTGTTTTTCCATGTGGGTTGAAAAAGGCCCTAAAAAAAAATCAAAAAAAAATATGGATTTTTTTAATTTTCAAAACCCTATATAAAAAAGATGAAATCTCTTCTAAAAAATAAATAAATGATTTACGGGGCAAAATGTAATTTGTGTGCCCCCCGGGACGGGGCTCGGGGGGGCAAATAGATATCCCGTATTTAAACACAGCACTCACGTCCTTAAAACAGCCCGCGCGGCATAAAAACGACTGCGTCACAGAAGGAACCAAAACTTCCCCCCATCCTCGCTTCCCGCCATCCCAAATGCCCAACACACATTCTAAGAAATTAAAGAAACCAAATAATATGTCTCTTATTATATTAGACCCTTTAAAAAGGGGGGTATGTATTTGTTAGGGAAGACTGGGCCCCCGCATATATTTAACCAAAAAATCTTTCACTGTATCTCCTAAACTGTCAACATAATACTTTGAGACCCTATCACATAGTAGAGCCAATATGTAATAAAATGATCGAGGAGCCATCCAGATTGGTCCCGCTCTTTCTCTTCACCCTACAAAAATACAAAACAAAATAATAAAATAATATACCCCTGTGACTACAACCCTGGCCACTTTCCCATTTGCCTCTAGGGTGCAAAATCATAGCCTATAAAAAGTTTTCTTGTTATAGGGAGAAACTGGGGAGCCCCTTGTGCCCATTCAGCAAACGAGGTTCAGTATCCTCGTGAAAACCTTATGGGAGGCTCTAAGACATTTTTTAGGGAGAGTGCTTTGCCTTGGGGGTCCAGGGTAAAAGAGGGACTAAAAACCCAGAAGTCCACTTGAGGATGCCTCCAGCACTCAAAACATATGAACCAAACCGACTATTTTTCCTTTTGAGGCAAATGGGGGCCCAGAAGGGGCTTAAGGAGATAGGTTCGCTCCACAGAGATTATGCAAATCCGGGCAACGTACTTGAGTATGGGAACAAACACATACAACTAGCCGGCAGTGGGGGATAGGACCGTCCTCAATGCCCGGCCCAAAGGAGCAGGAGGGCACTCTTTTCAGACCCCAAATCCATGCAAAGATTTTTCGGAGTTTTTCCCCCAAACTTTTTCCCTCCCTTCGGAACTCCCGGGGGCGGGGAAGAAAGGGGCAAAAAAACTTTTTAGGGCTTCCTGCAGTGGCCCCCTCCCCAACCCCCCCCCAGGGGGTGTTAACTCTTCAATGCTCCCTTCAAAAGGGAGAGTTGACGGAAGGTGAGGAACCCCCCTCGGAAAGGGCACCGGGCCGGAGGGCCCCCTTATCATATTTCAAGCCCTTTAAGGGATTCTACTCCACATATGCTTCCCTCTTCAACTTTTCCCTAAAGGGCCCCCCGATCCCCACCTCCTGTCCCACTCATACCTCACTTTTTTCACAAAGCGGGGAAGGGACCCCGGCCGTAGCGCGACTACGGGCCCCATAGCCCTCCTGAATTGGGATCTAAAAATCTTTCCCAAATCACAAACAGGCGGGGGGTTGGCTGCCTCAGGGGTCACAAGGCAATGGGTTTTATTCCCTTTCCCTCAGGGAGGTGACAACACCAAAAGGACCATTGCCCTATTGAGGACTCAATCTATCAAACGGGCCCCCTTTCTTCTCACCGGGATGCAAAAAGCTTCGACCGGCGGGGGTGGCCTTTCTTCTTTGAACACGATGCCTTTGGTTTGGGGGGGCCCATTCATGACGGCTGTAGGAGCCTTACACATCCCCTCTGCGGCTTTTTAAGCTGCCCCACCACCCCTCTGACTCTTTTCAGATTAGAAACGGAACGGACAGGGTGTCCATCTCCCCTCTGTTGTTTCCCCTGTGCAAAACCCCCTTGCGGCGGCAATCAGAGCTCCCCCGGGATATTAGAGGGGAAGGGAAAAGAAAAAAAAAAATTTTCAAACTCTCCTTATTTGCCGACGACACCCTTCTAACCCGACAAACCCCACAATCTCTCTCCTTCTTACATGGTTGCTGACGGTTAGGTCCCCTCCAGGCTACAAGGTCAACACCGCAAAAAAACCGAGGCTCTTCCCATAACCTCCCCCCCGGAGATTCTGGTTCTCTTAAAGTAATTTTCCCCTAAAATTGCACCCCCACTCCCTCAGATATCGGGTGTTAGATCACAGACAGATAGAACCCCCTCTATCGGGCCCAACTTCCCCCCAATGTTTGGGGTTTGAAGTCCCTCCTGGGAAAGTGCACCCCCTGCCTATTCCTTCTTTGGTAGGATTAATGCGGCAAAATGCCCATTCTCCCAAAGATACTGATTTTTTTGAGACGCTCCCAATACCTATTCCTATAAAAGAGCTAGGCCCCCTCCAAGCAGCGTCCCTGCACTCATCTGGTCACAGGGTAGACATAGGTCGCCAAACCTAAGAGGCAAATAAACAGAAGGGGGGTTGGCAACCCAACTTCCTTTAACTACTGGGCGGGGCCCCCCTTCGTCGAATCCCAGCATGGTCACCTTGAGGGCGTATCAAAAAGGGTGGGTGTGGAGGCCTGGTTAGCCCCCTTCCCCCCCAATTCATTCCTTTGGCATTCTAGGTCCCCCTGTAGGGCACCCCTTTAGGCCCAATTAGGTTCACCCTTAGCATCTGCAGGCAGTGGGGGAGCGGTTTCGTTTTTGGGATCCCCCTTCCTAGACTTCGTTTCCCGTGCACCCCTTTTTGCCCCCCGCTCCCCTGGGTTTTTCGCTGGACCAGGCTGGGCTGATTGTTCCCTTTCCAGATATTTCAGATTCCGAGATAGGGGGCTGTTCCCCTTTTAAGCCTTCAGGAGGGGCATGGGCTCCCGGTTCCCCCAATTCCCCCCACCCTTTAAAATTTTGCCCCCACTACCTCTTCTCGGTACCTCAGTTTATCACCCCCCCCGCCTTTGAACACTTGGCAAGACCGGGTATCAACTAAGGCCTAATATCACCCCTTACACTTGGGGGATGTTTCGAAGGGGAGCCCCGGGTTTACACAAATAATGGCAAATGGGAGGGTATTTGGGCAAGCAGTTCCCATGGTCAAATGCAGGCCATTTGGGGGGGGGGGGCGGCCAATCGTGTGTGCGTGGCACAAAAGGAGAATCTAACAAAAAACCCCTTTTCTGGTATCACACACCTGATTCCCCCCATAAGTTGGGGTTTCCTCAAACCCCATCGGTCTGTTGGAGATGTGGCAATGCCCGGGGCCCCACCCCACATATTTTTGGGATTGCCCGGTGCGCAACCCTTTGGAGAAGTGAGGGGTCTTTTTTACAGGGGCTGGAGTGGAGTCCCCCAGATCCCCTGATATTTTCTTTAGCGGGCTTTGAGGGGCTTCCCAAGGTCAAGGCCCGTTTTTTGTTTCATTTCCACGGGGGGCTAAGCCTGATAACAGGGTTTAAGCAGGGGAACCCCCCTCGGGTTCTGCCTTGTGAAGAGGTAGGAGAGGTTTTGCCGTATGGGAAAACTTAAGGCTGTTCTACATAATAGGGGGGTCATTTTAAAAAATTTTGGGGTTGGGGCGGCGCCCGAGGGGCTGAGCGGTTTCACCTTTTTTTGGGCCCCCCTCCCCCCCCCCTCCCCCTCTCTCCTTTGTCGTCCTTTTCTCTCCTTTTTTCTTGCCTAAGTCTTTCTTTGGTTCCCAATTTTCGGCCCCCTTTTTAGGCTGCGATGCTATGGGATTAGGGGACTGTTCGGGCAACGTATCACCATTTCCCGGGAGGGGGCATATTCCCCTGCGGTTGGGGGGGTACGGGGATATTACCATCCGGTGCTTTAAATCCCCGGGTGGATGCCCCCCTTATCGCCCCTTTATCTTTAAAAAAACCACCGGGGTTTAATACTAAACATCAGAAGGGTGTTCCTTTTCCTGACCGTGATTGGCACATGGCCCCCCCTTGATACACTTCATATTAATATTTGTTTAGCTTTATTGAGTGTATGTCTTTGTTTACGTCCAGTTAGGGATGTTTTTAAACTTTGTCCTTTTGCTGAAAAATTATTTTCCTTTGGGTTTTATGCTGTTGGGGCAACATGTCAGCTTACTACCTCTACGAGGTACACTTCCAAAGGGTAGGGGGGTCACACATATCTTCTTTGTCCCTGATCTCGCCAGACAATACTCCCCTGTACCGCCCTTCCATGATAGACGCCGGGGTCCTTCGTAAAAAACCCAAAGGGGACGGGTGCTTTGCCCTCCCCAGAGATTTATGATTTGGCCCTCCCATAAAAACTTCACATTTTACATAAGGCTCCCAGTCACTTGTGTTGCATGTCCCTGATTATGGGTTTTTGACTATGTTCAAAATTTTTCTGTTATGTAAAATGAATATCATTTGCTCATTTTATGTTTTTATTGGAAAATATTTGAATAAATATACAGTTAAAAAAAAAAAAAAAAAAGTTTTCTTGTTCACAATAATAACTAGTTCTTTTGCTAAACTGCGTTTAAAAAAAGTTAGGTTTGTCATAAAAGGATCTAAATTACATGATGATCCAACAAGGACATGGTGTTAACCGTTTGATACATGGAGATTCCCACTGCCGAAAAGCCTCTCTCCCATGGCCTTCTAAGAAATGGACCATCTGTATGTGTAAAGGGTCTGGGCGGCTTTGTATCAACCTGTCCGCTCCCATATACATAGCCCCGCTCACATATATATGGATGGACAGAAAAAAGCAAAGGGCCAGAAATCCAATGGCAAAATAGAAAAAAAATGAAGCTTTATTTCCCCGATCCTTAAACGAATTACCATCCCCCGTGCTTGCTTGTTTTTTCTTTTAAGGGGACGGTAATAAACTTCATTTTTATTCTATTTTGGCCTTTGGATTGCTGGACATTGCTTTTTTCTGCCACTTTGTTCCCTCTTTCCCGGGGGGCCGGGTGCATCCTATGTGAGCGGGGAGCTGAAAACTTTCTTTTTGGGTTTATATGGGTAAACGGTCCATTGAAAATGGTCTTTGTTGTTTTCTCTTTTTTCCCTTTTTTGGGTAATAGGGGGAGGACAAAAGTAGAGTTTATTCTTGGGTCCACCGTGCAGTTAATTTTTGGGGACCCCCCCAGTGGAGTTGATACTTGGGGGCCACCTGGGGAGTTGAGTCTTGGGGGCCCACCAATGGAGTTGATTCTTGGGGCCCAATAGTGAAGATTATTCTTGCGGCCCACCAATAGAGTTGATTCTGAGGGCTCACCAGTACAATTTATTCTTGGGATACAATGGTGGAGTTATTTCTTGGGGGCCCACCACAGAAGTTGATTCTTGGGGCACTCTAGTGTAGCTGATTCTTGAGGTCCACCAGTGGAGTTTCTTCTTGAGGCCCACCATTGGAGTTTCTTCTTGGAGCCCGCCAGGGGAGTGATTTTTGGGGGCCCCCATGGAGTTGATTTTTTGGGGCCCCCAGGAGCTGTTCGGGGGGCCACGTGGAGTTTCATTTTTGGGGCCCCACCAGTGGGTTGTTTCTGAGGCCCCAGTGGAATTGGTTTTGGGGCCCCCCGGGATTATTCTTTTCCCCCATTTCATAATTATTTTCCACTAAAAATGATTCTTGGGGCCCCCCGGAGATTATTTTTGAAAGCCTATGTCATCCCTTGTTATCGCAAAATGTCCTCACCCGGGGCATTTGGGCAATTACAAACTTGGCCCCTTTCCCATCTGCCTCCAGGGTGCAAAATGCTCAGTATATAAAAAGTGTCTAGAAAATCTATGAACAAAATAAGGAAATGCGACCACTAACCGAGCTCCCGCCCGTAATGAGATTACAGAAGCGTCCTGCTGGAGAAGGTGCTCGCTGTAAATCCCATATAAGATTACAGCCAGATACATTCACATTATAAATTGGAACTGATCTGTCTTGTTCAAAGCTCAGCTCGTTGATTAAAGTTGTTTTATCTGTGTATTTAAAAGCAATCCTTTTTTTTTAAAAAACCCATTATAAAATAGTTAATTTTGAGCTTGCCTGGAAAACAATTCCCCCCCAGTGTTTTTACCTATGGAATTAGGTGGCGGGTTTGATGCTTCTCGTCGCCCTGCAGAGCTCGAATACAGACAAGCTTCTCCGCAGAAAGCAAAACTTCAGCAGTCTGCCCCCCCCCCCTCCACAGCTCGTTCACCGAGGTTTTACACACTTCAGAATTAATAAATAGAGAATATTTAGTAATCTCTTTTATCATTAACTAGATACAAAATCATTTGCAGGAAAAGGGAAAAACTTTTTTTTTTCCCTTCTCGCCACTAGAAGAAATTTAAAAAGGAAACAAAATTATTATTATTATTATTATTATTATTATTATTATTATTATTATTATTATATGAATATTATTTCAGATTACTTCTATTTTATTTGTTATACTTATATATTTTATTATTATTATATAAATATTATTTTAGATTCTATTTTATTTACAAATATTTTATTTGTATTATTATTATTACCTTATTGTTGTTTATTTTAATCCAAGGGCACTGCACTTTCGAGGGGGTTTGCATACGTAACATGAGGCCAAACAAAGTACCATAATATCACTAAATGACTAACAACTAGCACAGAGGGAGAGAGGACAGTACTGTAGAATATTGATGGAACCAAAAAAAACTCCAGGCAACACCATAGCTGTTTTGTTCCACCAATCACTGGGAGTCTCCTAGGTTGGGTCTCCACTAATAACACACTGATGGCCTTTCGTTCCACTGGGAGTCCTTGGGGTTGGACTCCCACTAATCACAAACGATGGCCCTTTCCCTCCAGTGGGATTCTTTGGGGTTTTGGGCCCCCCACTAATCACCACTTTGGCCTTTTTTTCCCTTTCCACCCCAAACATATGGGGTCCAACCCCAAGGGCTCCCAGTGATTGGTATAACAGAACGTTTTTAGAATGTTATGGGGGTCCAACCCCAAAACTCCCCCGTGATTGGTGGGAATGGGAAACCCCCTCAGGTGGATTAGTGGGGGTCCAACCGCAAGGACTCCCAGTGATTGGTGGAACGGAAGGTGATCAGTATGGGATTAGTGGGGGTCCAACCCAAAGGACTCCTGGTGGAACGGAAGGCCATCAGTGTGTGATTAGTGGGGGTTTCCCCCCCCAAACACACCCTGTGGCCCTTCCGTTCCACCAATCACTTTGAGTCCTTTGGGTCAGGGCCCCCCCCCCCCCTAATCACATACCTATTGCCTTTTGTTCCACCAAACATGGGGTCCAGGGCTGGGGGCCCTCTTATCACACACTGATGGTTTTGCTAACAATGGGGATGGGAAAGATCTCTTCGTGTGGTTTTATATTTTATTTTCCCGGGGGTGTTGGGGGGAGGATAAACAGCATTCCCTTGTATTGCAGGTGCCAAGGACTTTGCGAGCTCCTCTTCCTTGTCCTAGCTACAGCTCTACCATAGAAGGCCTATAACCTTGTAGCTTATAGTCAGAGCTGCCAGATAGCCTCGGCTCCACGGCGTTGGCTATGGACACTCCGGATTGCAGCTCCGGTAATTGCAGCCTTTGTTACCAGCCTCTTTCCCTCTATCCCAGCTCTTTACCGCGGTATATGTTGGCGCTTTATAAATAAATGATAATAATAATAATTTTAAAAAAAAAGCCTTAGCGTTTGGTTGAGGAACATGAAGTCTGTTATTATTAAAGAGGGTCCTTGAAATTGAGAAACGCAAAATGTGGGCACAGTTTCGTTAAAATATAGGTTTTAAGAGTTACTCCCTTTGTGCTGCAGTATAATAGTTCATCACTTAGCTTTCAAAATCTCCCCAGGTTTCCTCAAATAACATTTTACGCTATCAGCAATTACAACAGACTTACTTTTCCTTCAGGACCAATGCCGCAATCAGTACTTTGTGTTGTTCTATTTAAAGATATTGAAAGCTAAATAATAGATATTTGAGTTGATCTATCTACTACTCCAGCTCC
This sequence comes from Phyllomedusa bahiana, assembly GCA_025379985.1. Lineage (NCBI taxonomy): Eukaryota > Metazoa > Chordata > Amphibia > Anura > Hylidae > Phyllomedusa > Phyllomedusa bahiana. The sequence continues at coordinate 53,689 of JAODAL010027897.1, forward strand.
TTGTTTTGCAACTTGAAGCCTTAGAGGTTGCTAACTTTTCGATCCCTCGGAAACTTCAAGCGGTTGGGCCCATGACCAAAGGCAAAAACTACTGACGTTAAAAGAGTGTTTTAGATCATACCCCTTTTGGACACAGTCTAGAATGATGCTCTGAAGGGGGGGGGGTCTAATGTAATCATAAGTCGGGGGTCTGTGGACTTCTAAGACCAGCTGGGCTGGGGGTCGAATGGCTGCATAGTATTGTAACACATGTGGCACGAGAAATACCTGAAAGTGATGGTGAATCCTTTAATTGAGCATGGTATTGGCGCATGCAATGCCAATGAGCAGAGTCTAATGAGCACTCTAGTCTTCACACTTTAACCCCTGTATTGGGATCCGGCCTGTACTGCCCTGTTTCCAGTAGCTGACACTCTCTAGCATAAAGGATCCAGATGTTCGGACAGGCAATATATGCAACTGACCCCATTTTATCAATTCTACCTTTTTGTGTCGGAAAACCCCTCTCT